>JAWDGP010007238.1:110000-112500 GCA_033675545.1 Elysia crispata | reverse complement strand
TGATATTTCATTCGTTATTTGATTAACTCTTCGACTCTTGTTTTCCCTAAGAATATTGCAGTTGCCTTTTTTCCTTGGCACCAAAAAGCGGCTGTAAAATCCGAAACTATTTTAGCCACGATACAAGGATAAATGATTCTCTCCATCAGTGCCCGTATCATTTGCTTTCTTCGAACAGTTACATGGATAAAACTGAAACATTTTTGAGCCTAAAGGACTTTTTTTTTAGCTTCCTGAAATTTCGGTTTAAAAATGTTCCGATGTATTTTATTATATACTTGGTTAGCTTTTTTGTCCTCAAGTTTCCCTGCAGAATTTTATGCAAAGTTATGTTTAAATCAAAATACAAGGGTAAATGGAAATAACTCTCTCTCTCTGTCAGTCTCCATATGATCTTTGTCTTGTAACAATAACCTTAATTAAACCAAATAATTTTTAGCCGAAAGGATTTTGTAGGTCCTTAGAATTTCGGTTTAACGATGTTCCGATATATTTTATTATGTACTTGATTAGTTTTTTTTTTTTTTTTGGTCTTTAAAGTGTCCTAAAGAATCATATACGGAGACAAGTATTTCATCTTCTTTTGCCCATGGGCGAAAATTCGTGGCTCCCATTGACTTTCCTGGCCACGATAAGTCAATATTGATTCGCACCGAGGTTGAGTGCGACAAACCAGTATAATAACTCACGAGGCAGCACCGTCTTTGTGGCGCAACTTGCACCTCTTGACCTTCAGTGCGAGTTCTCTACCTTAGGGCAGGACAGTAATCACTCTGCTCCTGTTGTATTGTCTCTGGTTTGTTGTGGTCCAGGCTACGGCATGGGGCAATGATGTTGTTCATGATGATGATGACAACAAGAAGAGCAAACAAAAATTGAGGAAGGGATAAAAAACCCACTTTTCTGCCTTTCGAACTCCCGCCTTAATCTTATTTTTGTTTTTGTTAACACCTATATATATATATATATATATATATATATATATATATATATTTATTTTTTTTTTTTTTTTTTTTGGACTAAGTGTTGTTTTACAATCTGTAACAAATGCCACGCATATGAATAGCTTCATTTTGTTTTTTGCTCGCAGATTTCACGAGCTCCTAGTTTAATAACTCTAATCCAGCGTTCACTAATAACTGACTTTTGCCGCTTTTGGGCTGAGTCTTTCGAAATCTGCGGTGGTTATTTTCAGGTTTTCTTCCGGCGCAGCGGCTGTAATTAAGTCATTTTGGTGGGTCGCCCCTTTCTTTGTCGTAAACGGTAAAATCCGTTATAGCCGGACGGAGCTAGCGATTTTCTCGTCAGGACGTAAACGGGCGGGGTAAGTTGATTATAGTTTTGGTCGAAGAATTATTTCAATATATCGACTAAATTTATGCCGTCGTACGCGTCGGGGTCACGGTTGCGAAATCTTAAGACGGCAAAGATTCACTTTGTGAAGAGAAAGAGAGAGAGAAAGAGAGAGAGAGAGAGAGAGAGAGAGAGAGAGAGAGAGAGAGAGAGAGAGAGAGAGAGAGAGAGAAGATGAAGATGGATAAGCAAGGATGAGGAGTAGTTGGAGAAAGGCAAGGAAGCCTGATAATTTAGAAAGAAATGGCTCAATGAAGGAAATAGAAAGAACAAATAGTAAAAGAAATAAAGTGGGCGAGAGAGGCAGTGACAAGCAATATATATATATATATATATATATATAATACACACACATACGTACAAACACATACACACACAGAGAGACAGACGACAGAGCTCGCTGGATACGGCTAAATAAATGTACATTCCTTTTTTTCATTCACCCTTCTATTTCTTTCTCTCTCTATCTCTCTATCTCTCTCTCTCTCTCTCTCTCTCTCTCTCTCTCTCTCTCTCTCATATATATATCCACTTTAAATTCTGATATCTTTCCCGGACTTCTCCCGTTACAAACAAGATTCCCATCTCCTTGTCCCTCTAGCAAGTCTGTCCCTGTAATCGTCCGGCATTATTTACATAACAAGGCCCTCAGGGCAGCTGCTGCGGCCAGTGGTTGCTCTGTGGCCCTCGATAGCCCGCCATCATCATCAGGTCAGACCCACAAACTAGGCTCTGCTCGGCTGCTGCGGCCAGTGGTTGCTTTGTGGCCCTCGATAGCCCGCCATCATCATCAGGTCAGACCCGCAAACTAGGCTCTGCTCGGCTGCTGCGGCCAGTGGTTGCTTTGTGGCCCTCGATAGCCCGCCATCATCATCAGGTCAGACCCACAGACTAGGCTCTGCTCAGCTGCTGCGGCCAGTGGTTGCTCTGTGGCCCTCGATAGCCCGCCATCATCATCAGGTCAGACCCACAGACTAGGCTCTGCTCAGCTGCTGCGGCCCGTGGTTGCTCTGTGGCCCTCGATAGCCCGCCATCATCATCAGGCCAGACCCACAAACTAGGCTCTGCTCAGCTGCTGCGGCCAGTGGTTGCTCTGTGGCCCTCGATAGCCCGCCATCATCATCAGGCCAGACCCACAGACTGGGCT
>JAWDGP010007238.1:40000-105000 GCA_033675545.1 Elysia crispata | reverse complement strand
AAAAATTCGAGGAGGGGAGCACACAATGAGCTCTAAATTTTTTTTTTTATATAGGTAGGGATTTTCTTTTTCTACGGACTTTATTGTGAATATTGGGGCAATGAAGGAAAACATTCACTGGTGGCCCTCATCATCATTATTGTCAGGCAGGAGAAATTTTGATCGCTCTGTTCCTATCTCTGAGGCTTTAATTCTTCTTCTCTCTCTCCCCCCCCCCCTCTTTTACGCTCCTTCACTTAATAGCTCCCTCTCCCCTTTCCTCCACCAAGTGTAGGAGTCTAAAATAAATCAAGTAAACATATTTTTTAAGATTGAATTAGGAATCCCTAAATCCCTTCGACACCAATTTCTTTTTCTTTTCTTTTTTTTAATGGTGTGTTTTTTAAATCTTTCAACTCAGAATTACAAAATATACTGAGCTCAAATAAATTCAATTTAAAACGGCCTAGACAGGGGTTAGTTGCACCGGGCCCACCTCACGGCACCGCTCAAGACAACCGCGGTAGTTGGAGTCGAATGTTATTCTGCCGCCCCGGCCTGGCGCGGCCGTGCAAGGCGTGCGTGGTTCAGCGACTGGTTGTGCAGCTCGTGGCGCGGCCGTGCAAGGCGTGCCTGGTTCAGCGACTGGTTGTGCAGCTCGTGACGCGGTGGGCAGTGAGGTTTGCTGGCCTTGAGGTGTGAGTAATGCACTGTGGCTACATGATTGTTTATTCGGTTGGTTTTTTTTTTTAGTTTCGCTCTCTCTTTCTCTCTCTCTCTCTCCCTCTCTCTCTCTCTCTCTCACTCTCTCTCTCTCTCTCTCCTCTCTCTGTTCCTCTCTCTGCCTATCTCCTCCCCCCTCTCTCTCTTCTCATTCTCTCTCTCTCTCCCTCCCTCCTTCTATCTCTATCTTTCTCTCTTACCCTCCCTTTGTTTCTCAAGTGCTCTCTCTATTTTCTCATTCGCGTTTTCTCCCTCTACTTATCGTATTCTCTTCCTTTCTGTCTATCAGTCAATCTGTATATGTTTTTCCCTATTTTTCTATACACCTATATTTATATATGAATCTGGTTCCACTGAGGTCAAGACAATCTACACCTGTAATGTCCTCACCAGCCAACTCGTCCTCCATGTTCCACACAGCTTCCGTTCTTCCGGTAACATGTTTTAAAGGCGTAGGTGGAGGTCATTCGGAAGGAAACACAATGCTATCTTTCATAGCACGCCTACCTTTTTGTTGTTGTTTTTTTTTTTTTTTTACAGTACTAGATCTACATTAACGAAAAACATTTGCGTCACGCTTATAAAAAAGTACCGCCCCCTCCCCTATCAGTTTTGTCCCAGAAATTCGGTCATTCCATGAGGACAATATTAACAATTACCGTTTTGCGACTTGGTTAATCCGATCTGTCGGGAATCATCTCGACCTTCAAATGGCATCAGTCGATTAGATATAGAAAAACGCGCAGAATCTTTCAACGGACTGAGAAAGTACAGAATATGGGATTTAGTTTTCTAATCTATTTGAATATTTTTTTCAACGCTGATGAGAAACCTATGAATTCCCCCCCCCCCCCCAAAAAAAAAAAAAAAAAAAAAAATTCAAATAAAATAAAGACTAAATAAAGAAATAAAATAAAAGTAGCTGAAGTGCGCTCCCTTGCGCGCATTTCTCGCTGCACATTTATTTTTAACCTACAAGACATTAATTGGGTTGAACGGATCTATAGGTAGATTTGACTTTTACCGAGGCCTTATTTGTCTAACTATTCTCATCAGGTTTTTTATAGCATTTTTTTTTTTTTTTTTTTTTTTGGGGGGGGGGGGAGGGAGGGAGAGAGAGAGAGAGAGAGAGAGAGAGAGAGAGAGAGAGAGAGAGAGAGAGAGAGAGAGAGAGAGAGAGAGACTTACTCACGCAGTATAATTCATTTTTGTGCGTTATTTGACGCATATTATGAAATCATCGTCAACAAGCTTAAACCCGATACATCTTTGCTAAGGTTGACAACGAGACTGTATATTAATACATGTATTGTACTTCCAGAACATGTTCTTGTTTAAAAAAATAAAAATAGGGGGGGGGGGGGGAGAGAAACAGTAGGGGGAAAATTAAAATCGAAGTTTTTTGTAACCATGGAGATGACTGTACATAGACTATGGAAATCGAATGTTCCCTGAAACCTGCAGGGAATCCACTGAGGCTGGTTCCATAGGGTAAAAAATAACTCAATCAAAGTGAGCGAGTTTAAAATTACATAGAAATTATCCGTGCGTTGTTTATTGTTAGTAGGTCTGGGCTGGGGGTTCTTGTGACAGAACTGTTGCTGTGCTCTATAATCCAAATCTGAAGAGAGTGCTCGAAACATGAATGGCATGGGTAGGCCTGTGATTACTTCCTTGTATCTCAAGGCTCCTTTAGTTGGGTATTTCAACCGTTGTTCTTACTTGAAAAAAACAACTCCCAAATCTAATAATCTATGTCTGTCTACCTCTTTCTTTATATAATCTATCTATGAATCTCTCTATCTCTCTTTATCTATCTATCTATCTATCTATCTATCTCTCTCTCTCTCTCTCTCTCTCTCTCTCTCTCTCTCTCTCTCTCTCTCTCTCTAGAATGAACTTTACTTAATTCTAAATGTGTGGGTGATGAACCAATTACGGGCCTCGCTCGACCAAATCTCTAGCTTAGTCCCAGCATTAGTCTTCTTGACGAGATCAGTTTCAAGTCGACCGTAAAATTTAATCAGACGAGCGCAAATTAACCCAGTCCTATTTGGGAAAGTCCACGAGTATATATTCGTTGCTACGATAATTAAAACTCTTTGAACTTGTACTCAAAATATTAAGATTCTAACTTTTTTTTTTTTTTTCTCAATTCGACGATTGCTAGATAGATCGACAGAATTATGTGGCATTTTTATGTTGCAGCAAACTCAAAAGTATGAAATTAATATTGGATAAAAGTTTATTCTGGACTTTCACAATATATTTAAAGACGCTTTCAAATCTTTTTTTTTTTTAATTTGAATAAAGCTGTAACGAACATAGAGGGGCACTTTCTAACGAGAATTTATAACTGCCCCTTTATGCGCACTTCGAAGATGAATTTTATCTTGAAGAATCCATAAAAAGATTGGGAATTCCCAATATTGTTGAACATTTTAATTTGCTTTAACTTAGCTGTAGACGAGGGATTGTAACTATTCTTCGTCTCATACGAGACAGGGTTTTGCATATAATTATGATCGACTTGGTCGCATAGATATCTTCTATATATAGCTTCTTGATAAAGAGATGAGAGCTTTTTATTTTTTATGCAACCTCAAAGCAACAACGTAATCTCGAGCCCTTTTTGAGTCCGTTGAAACTGGAGATGTGACAATCCAAACACATTCAGTGTTGACGGCATACGCTGAATTCGAGACAAGGCGTCCATAGACATCTTCCCTCTGTACTTGTTGAGAGGGTCACTAGCGCTATTATAGAGATGAAGTATTCGGATCAGGGTGTCTATGGACATCTTCCCTTGGTACTTGTCAAGAGGGTCACTAGCGCTATTCGGATCAGGGCGTCCATGGACATCTTCCCCTGGTACTTGTCAAGAGGGTCACTAGCGCTATTCGGATCAGGGCGTCCATGGACATCTTCCCGCTTTACTTGTCGAGAGGGTTTCTAGCGCTAGTTTGAAGGTGGAGTATTCGGAACAGGGCATCCTTGGACATCTCCCCGCGGTATTTGCCAAGGGGATCTCTAGCGTTCCTGTAGAAATGGGGTATTGGGAACAGATCGTCAATGGACATCTCGCCGCTGTACCTGTCGAGTGTCACTAGCGCTATTGTAGAGATGGAGTATTCGGAATTGGGCGTCCATGGACATCTCCCCGCTGTACCTGTCGAGTGTCACTAGCGCTATTGTAGAGATGGAGTATTCGGAATTGGGCGTCCATGGACATCTCCCCGCTTTACTTGTCAAGAGTGTCACTAGCGCTATTGTAGAGATGGAGTATTCGGAATTGGGCGTCCATGGACATCTCCCCGCTGTACCTGTCGAGTGTCACTAGCGCTATTGTAGAGATGGAGTATTCGGAATTGGGCGTCCATGGATATCTCCTCGCGGTACTTGTCGAGTGTCACTAGCGCTGTTGTAGAGATGGAGTATTCGGAATTGGGCGTCCATGAACATCTCCCCGCTGTACCTGTCGAGTGTCACTAGCGCTATTGTAGAGATGGAGTATTCGGAATTGGGCGTCCATGGACATCTCCTCGCGGTACTTGTCGAGAGTGTCACTAGCGCTATTGTAGAGATGGAGTATTCGGAATTGGGCGTCCATGGACATCTCCTCGCGGTACTTGTCGAGAGTGTCACTAGCGCTATTGTAGAGATGGAGTATTCGGAATTGGGCGTCCATGGACATCTCCCCGCGGTACTTGTCGAGTGTCTCTAGCGCTATTGTAGAGATGGAGTATTCGGAATTGGGCGTCCATGGACATCTCCTCGCGGTACTTGTCCAGAGTGTCACTAGCGCTATTGTAGAGATGGAGTATTCGGAATACGGTGTCCCTGGACATCTCCTCGCGGTACTTGTCGAGATGGTCACAGCGCTAGTTTGGAGGTGGAGTATTCGGAATACGGTGTCCCTGGACATCTCCTCGCGGTACTTGTCGAGATGGTCACAGCGCTATTGTAGAGATGGAGTATTCGGAATACGGTGTCCCTGGACATCTCCTCGCGGTACTTGTCGAGAGTGTCACTAGCGCTATTATACAGATGGAGTATTCGGAATACGGTGTCCCTGGACATCTCCTCGCGGTACTTGTCGAGATGGTCACAGCGCTAGTTTGGAGGTGGAGTATTCGGAATACGGTGTCCCTGGACATCTCCTCGCGGTACTTGTCGAGATGGTCACAGCGCTAGTTTGGAGGTGGAGTATTCGGAATTGGGCGTCCATGGACATCTCCTCGCGGTACTTGTCGAGATGGTCACAGCGCTAGTTTGGAGGTGGAGTATTCGGAATTGGGCGTCCCTGGACATCTCCTCGCGGTACTTGTCGAGATGGTCACAGCGCTAGTTTGGAGGTGGAGTATTCGGAATTGGGCGTCCATGGACATCTCCTCGCGGTACTTGTCGAGATGGTCACAGCGCTAGTTTGGAGGTGGAGTATTCGGAATTGGGCGTCCATGGACATCTCCTCGCGGTACTTGTCGAGATGGTCACAGCGCTAGTTTGGAGGTGGAGTATTCGGAATACGGTGTCCCTGGACATCTCCTCGCGGTACTTGTCGAGATGGTCACAGCGCTAGTTTGGAGGTGGAGTATTCGGAATACGGTGTCCCTGGACATCTCCTCGCGGTACTTGTCGAGATGGTCACAGCGCTAGTTTGGAGGTGGAGTATTCGGAATACGGTGTCCCTGGACATCTCCTCGCGGTACTTGTCGAGATGGTCACAGCGCTAGTTTGGAGGTGGAGTATTCGGAATACGGTGTCCCTGGACATCTCCTCGCGGTACTTGTCGAGAGTGTCGCTAGCTTTAGGAAAGAGATGAAGTCCGTTTATTTTTTTTATTTATTTATTTATTTTTTTTTTTTTTGGGGGGGGGTTTGGGGGGGGGGGGATTATGATTCGGAATACTGATTCATGTGCATTAGTTTGTCGCTGGGAGTAGGCCTATCCATAAAAGCCCGTACGTGAGAGCTGGAAACATGTTAGCACTTCTCAGTCAAAATAATGATCCTACAATACAACAAGATAGTTGTAAAAAAATTACTCTACTTATATCCATTTAAAAAAAAAATTAATTTATGGTTTCTTTTTTTCCCCATGGTCAAAATACATTAATATTGGAATTGGATTGAACAAACGGAAGCCCTGACATTATCGCTTATGGAGAAATGGGTTTGTGACATTATTCCATCAGTGAATCAACCAATCGAATAGCTTCTTTCTTTGAACAACATCATAGTTAAGCGCTGTCCAAAACCGGGGGGCAAGTAACTATAACTCTCCGTAATTATTGTTTTTAAGCTTATTATGTTTAGATGTTCTCTCTCTCTCTTTCTCTCTCTCTCTCTCTCTCTCTCTCTCTCTCTCTCTCTGTCTCTGTCTGTCTCTCTCTCTGTCTCTCTCTCTCTCTGTCTGTCTGTCTGTCTGTCTCTCTCTCTCTCTCTCTCTCTCTCTCTCTCTCTCTCTCTCTCTCTCTCTCTCTCTGTCTGATCCGCTTTAGTAATAGCAATGTACTCTGGACACGAGAGTCGAAGTAATTAAGAGTGAACGTAGACTCTGATGAAAAAAAAAAGAAAAAGAAAAAGAAGTGGGGGATAGGGGAAATATTCGAGGGATGAAAGAGGCACGGCGGGAGGGTGGAGGGTGTTGCTAGGATCATGAATGAGTTCTCTGTATTATCGCGGCAATCATTCATCCTGATATAAACTTACTGTCTATCGATCTGCCGGGAACTCCACTCAAAACATACATCACGTGTGGATGCTTTTAGCATTCCAGTCACTCGAGGTGGCATTCTCCAATTGTTTTTTTTTTTTTTTTTTTTTTTATTTGCTCTGAACTTAGTTTTCCTAGCGTGTAGTCATGCGCTAAAATTGCTCTATAAACAAGTGGGACAGTTACGTTCAAATCGCTCTGTTTGTTTCCAACTTGTCGGACGAGATGATGTTTATTTACGGCTTGTAGGACAGACTCCAATTAAGAAGTGTTTCAAGTGGAGTGAGATGTGGGCGACTGGCTGGATGCATTAACATTCTCAATTTGAAGAACACGAAGATCTTCGACCCTAAATAGAAGTTATCGCGTAATGTAGTTTTGCGTTAAAGATCACAAAGATTAGCTCCACTCGCTTTGTTTCCAATTTTTCGGATGGGTTATTGTTTACTTAAGGTATGTTGGACAAGCTTTGATTGAGAGATGTTTCCTCTTCCAGCGTAGTGAGATGTGGGCGATTGGGTGTATAAACATTAACGATTTGAAAGATGGCCGGCTTTAAGATCATCTATCGTAACCAGGAGTTATAGAATATTTTTTAAGTATTAATGAAGAACTGCTTCAATAGCAGCGGGACTGGGCGAACGAGTGTGTAAAAATTAAGACTTTTAATAGAGGTGGACTTGAAGATCTTTAAACACACAAGCTGTAAACCCCGTTCTACGAACGGGACCATGGTGTCAATTTGCTTGGGCTGGGGTGCGTCTGTGTATTAAACAGGCTTATAAATACTCTTGATATGAATCCTTTTACTTAAATGATCCAGATATGCCTCCACCTACCCATTTTTACCTAGATTCTAGATAGCTCGAAAATTCTTATTCTAAACACAAAATTTAGATAAAGCACTTAAATTCTTTTGGAATAAAGGAAATCGACCGAATCTGTATTTTCTCAATATGTTTTTAGATCCTTTTCAACGCTTATTAAATAAGAAAGCTTTGAATTTTCGCAATAAGTGCATAAAAGTGCACTGCCTTTAAATCTGGGAGCCTAAAACTCGAGATTTTTCTATCTGTGGATTTAACCTTTTGATTTTAGTTTAGCTGCTGTAAATATCTAGGCCCTAGATCTAGAGTCTATATCCTCGCTCTTTTTTTTTTTTTTTTTGAATTCTTTACTTAAATCTTACACTATAATATTATCATGTAGATCTAGATCTAGAACTATTCCAGACGGTTTTAGATCTGCCGCATCCTACATTGTATGCGTACTTTCAGTTTCATTCCTGCCATCTCTGCCCAGCTGTGCTTACAGGAAGTGGTTCGCACATTCGTCCTTTTCTCTTAAGAAAATAATAATCAAATGCTTGCTTTTAATTTACGAAAAATACTATTGTAGGTGAAAAATAATATAACCACTGCAATGTTTAGGGCTATTTACTACTTTATGTTAAATTCGACGTTCCTAGGTGGTCTAGAAACGCTCGGTTAGATTGTCCCCATTTTTCGCTTAGCTCCATTATAATATATAGAAATTGGAATTACTGCGTCATATAGTTTTGCGCATTGGATTTTGAAGAGGTGCATTTTCCCCGCATTCTTCTTTTTTTTTTTGTTTCAAGTATAAAAAGTGTGATTTATCGCGCTGTATTTAATTTTATGTCTTTTTCTTCACAAAGCTGTGCATTAGAAAAAGAGACAGACAGACTCAGAGAAGAGAAGAGAAGAGGAGAGAGAGAGAGAGAGAGAGAGAGAGAGAGAGAGAGAGAGAGAGAGAGAGAGAGAGAGAGAGAGAGAGAGAGAGCATCTAAACATAAGCTTAAAAACAATAATTACGGAGAGTTATAGTTACTTGCCCCCCGGTTTTGGACAGCGCTTAACTGTGTGTGTGTGTATATATATATATATTGAGATTCCGTGATGACGCACAGAAAGTCTTGCACTGGCCTGCGGTTGTCACAGCAGCAGCTGCTGAAGACGCCAGTTGGATTTCGTTCGCCGTGCTTCCGTTCAATATTCTTTAAAATTCTTTAATTTGATGTCTCAGGAATAAATAATGAAGAAACCTTGAAATAAACGATAAACAGCACTAAAAGCTGTAGAATAGGCCTGAACAGTTACCTCATAATGTCGTTTCTGAGCCATGTGGAGGATTTTTTCCCCCAGCTTCTCACACATCTGTGTTTCTTAAAGGTCAAAGACATAGTAATGAGTTTTCGAACTGGCTGTACAAGTTTAATCCAATTCGAAGCTTCCTTGATAAGCTAAAGGCGATTTAAGACTTATCTTGTTTTAAAGATATTGTATTTCTTATTCGAATCGTGATATGCATCTATTTGGTGAATGAATTTTATTTCTTCTTTACCTTTAGCAAATTTTATTCGATCGAATTGATCTTAAGGAAGTCGTTGATTTTTAAAGACATCACTAGGAACCAAAATTTCCTTAATTACAAAGTTTCACTGCTGTTTTATCCTTGGTGAAAAAAACTTAGGTTATGATATCATCACTGAAGGATCGTTGTAAGAAACGTGTATTAAATTAATTATTTGCCCCTTCAAGCGGCGCTTCAACTAAAACTTACCCAGTCTGGTTTTATTGTATATCATGACAGTCTTCACTTAAGAAATCGTGTTTTATAGCAAATTGCCATGTCGCTGTGTTAATCCTAATCTTGCGGACGAATAATTCCCAATTCCATACAAGAGGCGATGGAAACGGACAATTTACCTTGCTTTAAAGGCATAGCAGAGGACGGCGGTAAAGATTCGAATGAAGAATGTGAGAGTCTGCTCAGACCGGATACCGTTGTGCGGAAAAGGGGGGATACTCTCCGCAAAACTTGGAACGGTTCCGAGGCTCAGCAGCGCCGCAAGTACCTTCAGGCATGCGCAGAGACGGGCCAGCTCCAGTCAGCGGCGGGAAATGGCGCAGCCAAGACGGACGGGTGGCGGCACAAGCTGACAGTGTTCGGAGGCCGTGGTAGTGGTGGAGGAGGAGGAGGAACTGTGGGAGGTCTAGGCAAGGAGTCCGCCGGAAGTCGGAGAGTTGAGCTGCTTCCGCCAAGGGACAGGCTGGTGCCGCTAGTCCCTCGCCCAGCCACCCGTATCTGGGACGTGACGTCCTACCGCTCGGGGCACGGGGGCGCGGACGGTCGTGGCGCTGTGATCGGCAAGAGTTGGCGCAAGCTCGACTCTGTTGACGGTGGGGCAGGAGGGAGACTAGGAGACGCGACGGACCAGGATGACATAGAGCTGGTAAAGATAAAAACATTTAAGGGGGGGGAGGAGGAGAAAGATTCACCAGCTTTGGTCGGTGGGTGAAGCATGATGGAAAACGCCCTATATTTGTCTCCGGATAATATTACAATTTCATGAAGAAATTGATATTCAGGAAGCCTTAAAAGTACCCCTGCATACTGTCAATTGATGTCACATCTGTTTTATTTATTCTTAAGAATCTTTTTTTTTTCTTCATGTAAATTTACTTATCTTTGTACCAATAGCATAATGAAAACAATCAGAATTTATTGTAAGTGACAGACCTTACAGGGTTATAGTGGGGTTTTTTTTTCTTTATCCTTATCATGGGGCTTTTTTTTTTGTCGGAGTTAATTTCAGACGTTGAAAAATTGGAACTGATGCCACGGAAGGAACTACGTGGAAAGAAAATAGTGTGAACGAAAAGGCGACAAAGAGAGGAACATTCATGCAGATACGCTTCTTCAGCTTCTTCAGAAAAAAACTATCTGTTTCAATCTAATCGGGAAACGCATCGATGACTCTTGCCGCTCCGTGGGCGGCATCGCCTCGTCCCCCCACTGCTTTGTGTTTATGCAGATTTTTTTTTCTTTGTTGAAGTAAATGAACAATGATGGAAGTCTTAAGTGCTTTTCAAAACAACCACACCTCTAGGCACTGTCGTCATGGAAGGTCTGGTGGGGGATATGAAAACCCATCGCTTGCAGCGATCGTACTCAACATCAGGCTACGTTTCTCAGTATCTTTATTGTATGGTTGTTGTTTTTTTTTCTTTTAATTTTAAACGTTATTGATTTTCGGCTCGGTATCACCCTAGCTTACCTGGAAACATTCTCTCAACACCTTGTCGTAATTGTACTCACGGGTACTTCATTTTATCTTGATAGTCCTTTACCTGCCTCCTCCTCCCCCCCCCCCTTCTCTCTCTCTCTCTCTCTAGAGAGAGAGAGAAAGAGAGAGAGAGAGTTCAGCCCTAAGGCCATTTTGATCAATTTTTAAACGCAGGACGGTCTAGTAAGAGGCGTGACGTTCATATTGTCGCAGCTTTAGAATTTATTGCCATTGTCTGACTGAAGGGTCTTTTTTTCCTCCCATCTTAAGTCGAACTTACTTCCCTGGTCTCAAGTATCTCTTCACCTCCTTAACTACAGCGGCGTCAGAAGAATGGTTATCTAGTTTTCTAACAGTTCCAGGCTTTTCATAGATCCTTGTATACGTTTTTTATCGCGCGAATAAAATCAACATGAACCCCCAGTCACGCAGTGCGCCACTTGGCACTTTTTGCGGACATTCGTAGCCTTATAATCAGCGTGTGGAAAGTCTTTAACACTTTCGGAAAGAACAAAATCTCCGGCTTTCCAGTATTTTAGACTTCTGTCTCCTATTCTCTCCCGCAGACAATGGCTTGCTAGTGTACAGAGCTCGCCGTAGAGACAGCGCTGCGCATCTCTTGGCACTTATTTATCTCCCCCCCCCCCACACACACACACACATGAAATCATATTCTTGTAAAGAGCATATAGAAGGAGTCTTAAAATAAACCGAGAAATCGGCGAACTACCTGATTTTCCTAGACTATTGTCTTATCCCTCGGCCCCCACGCCCTGCTCCCCTCCCTATCTCTCTCTCTCTCTCTCTCTCTCTCTCTCTCTCTCTCTCTCTCTCTCTCTCTCTCTCTCTCTCTCTCTCTCCATCCTTTCTATCCCCACCATTTTTTCTCGCCAGCCAGTGGGTTGCTAATGGATAGATCTCGCCATAGGAGCAGTGCTTGACCATTTTTTTTTTTTTTTAAATATAATTTGCATTTATAAGGAGTCTTTAAATAGACCTGGAAATAACCGAGCTACATATAACTGTTTTCCCAGACGGTATTCAAGCAGTTGTCTTCTCTTTTCCCCCTTACAGACAATGTCCTGCTCGTGTATGGAGCTCGCCCTAGAGGGAGAGCGTCTCTGTAAGGCCGGCGACTGCCGCATGGGCGTCCAGTTCTTCGAGGCGGCCGTGGAGGCGGGGACTGACGACCTGAAGACGCTCAGCGCCATCTACAGCCAGCTGGGCAACGCCTACTTCTACCTGCAGGACTACGGCCGTGCGCTGGAGTACCACAAGCACGACCTTAACCTTGCTCGGTGAGTGCTGGGAGCGGGGTGGGGAGAGAAAGATGGCGGGGAGAAGGACGAGGTGTTATTAAAATAACTTATCATTGAGTGGATTCTTCTACAGTCGTAGGTGAAGTTGAAAGCACGACTTAGGCTGGTCCCAGCGTAGCTCTGTAGCTCTCTGGCAGACCTGTCCCGCTCCTGGCGCCATGCAAGCTAGCTGCGCGTCAACAGCTCAGCACGACCCAAGCAGAGGATAGCCCAAGACTCGGGGATAGCGTCTAGTGCTGTCAGCTGTATTTACTTTACGGAGACGACGGACTAGATTATTTTAGGACGGTGTAAGCACCTGTGTTATAATAAGGTATCGTGGCGCTCCCACTCACAAAGTTTTTCCTTCTTCCAGTTCAATAGAAACCATGGATGTACTGCGCTGAAAGAAACAAAAACGAATCAAAACAAAACAAAAAAAATCAATGTGGGCCCATTTGGTCACTAATTGACCTTCGAGTCGGTGACGTCATGTTTAATTGTACTTTTCTTCTGGAGAATAAGTAGTGTCATTTCTGATGGAATACTTGGTTGGTTGGTTGTCGTCCTCGTTGTTTTTATTCTGTGTAGTATTTATAGCTATTACTGTTATTTTTATAAGGACAGAGGTCTAGCGTCTGTTGCGAGCATCTAAAGTATTGCGATTGTAACTAGAGTTATGAAACTTAGGGAAGGGCCACACTGGGAGCGAAGCGGGCGGGGAGAAGCGAAGCGGGAACATTAAAAACACTAATAAAGAGATGACTGGCCACATCGCCAGCGAAGCGAAGCGGGAACATTAAAAACACTAATAAAGAGATGACTGGCCACATCGCCAGCGAAGCGAAGCGGGAACATTAAAAACACTAATAAAGAGATGACTGGCCACATCGCCAGCGAAGCGAAGCGGGAACATTAAAAACACTAATAAAGAGATGACTGGCCACATCGCCAGCGAAGCGAAGCGGGAACATTAAAAACACTAATAAAGAGATGACTGACCACATCGCCAGCGAAGCGAAGCGGGAACATTAAAAACACTAATAAAGAGATGACTGACCACATCGCCAGCGAAGCGAAGCGGGAACATTAAAAACACTAATAAAGAGATGACTGGCCACATCGCCAGCGAAGCGAAGCGGGAACATTAAAAACACTAATAAAGAGATGACTGGCCACATCGCCAGCGAAGCGAAGCGGGAACATTAAAAACACTAATAAAGAGATGACTGGCCACATCGCCAGCGAAGCGAAGCGGGAACATTAAAAACACTAATAAAGAGATGACTGGCCATATCGCCAGCGAAGCGAAGCGGGAACATTAAATACAATAATAAAGAGATGACTGGCCACATCGCCAGCGAAGCGAAGCGGGAACATTAAAAACACTAATAAAGAGATGACTGGCCACATCGCTGGGATATCACTTGCACTTTCACTCAGTTCACTAGGCTCTATCAGTACAAGTTTGTCTGGTGCACACAGTCTACACATGTATTGTTGTCAGCAAGCTACTTCAAAGTTACGGCAAGACGCTTAGGCGTTGCGATTGGCTTTCTGAAGTTTGTAGTCCTTTTGATTTTATCCTCAATCAATTCGTGCAGACGAAAAAAGGAATCGCGACTCACTCGAAAGTAACTGAAAAATCTGATTTCATCGTCAATTAAATTCCTAGTCAAATGGTGGAATTCTCCGTGTTCTTGTCGCATTCGATTTATTGAATGCACCCATAATTTTCTTTCTTTCTTCTTCGGATAATCATCATCAAGAAGCAGCAGCAACTCTAGTATTTTCCTAATCATTGTCAAATCAAATGACAGCTTGTGCAAGGAGTGCGGCATGGATCTGCTTTGATTCGCCCGCTGTCCTTCGCTCTCTGTTAGGCCACTTGAAAAAATCGCTTCGCTTCTCCCTGCCCGCTTAGCTTCGCTTCGCTCCCAGTGTGGCCCTTCCCTTACGAAAGTGATGCAAATTGTTTCTTCGCGGATTCTAGCGGCACACCAGCTTGACTGTAGGTGAGTTTGGAGCCTTATTTGGGCAGTCCTGCTCTGCCTTATTTGGGCTTGAGTTTGATATGGGAAAAAAAAAATAACAAGCCTGAGATCACCTTGTGTTGCACCTTGTCAATATCAAACAACAAACTAACTTCGATCACCAAATCGCTTCTTTTACAAAGCTACCGTGGCTGAATGCTGAAATATGAATCAGATAAGGAGGGTGGGGGGAACAGTTCGTTAGCGGATGATTGCGTCTTGATTGTAAACACAACAAACGTCTGTAGTTCGAATGTTAACATTTAGACGTTCCGAAGAGTGCGATGTTTGTGAATACAATGCGAGGTTGTTGACCTTTCAGCTTGAGCGCTTCATTACTCGTCATTAGGGAGACATCCAGTTTTCCCAATGTTCAGCTGATGGTCACATACTCGGCTCTTTTTCTCTTTCTCTTTTTTTTTTATAACGTGTTTACTATTGCAAGGGAAACGTGATATTATTTCTTTTTGTTCTGCTTATCTCGTTAGGGGTCTGGCTTTCTAGAAGCAGGGGTAAATTACCGGTGAAACAGGAATGGGGATCCTGTAGATCTATAAAAAAAAAAATATGGTTACATGCGTTTTCTTCTCTCGGTCTCTCTCGGTCTCTCTCTCTCTCTCTCTCTCTCTCTCTCTCTCTCTCTCTCTCTCTCTCTCTCTCTCTCTCTCTCTCTCTCTCTCTCTCTCTCTCTCTCTCTCTCTCTCTCTCTCGCACTGCGTGTTGCCGTGTCAGTCTTGTTCTTGTGTCCGAGCCAGTGGCTCCACAGAGCTACATATCCTGGAACCTCTTCGGTCACTCTCATTCACACATCCTTACCTCTGTCTAGCAGCTCGATGGTTCCAGAAAGTTCTGCGGTCAAGCGGTCAGTGTACGCTTACAGGACATGGACTGTTCTGGCTTGTTTTGAACAAAAAATAATAATTATATAAACTACGCTTGACACAATCTGCGAAGATCTCTCTCTCTCTCTCTCTCTCTCTCTCTCTCTCTCTCTCTCTCTATATATATATATATATATATATATATATATATATATATATATATATATACATACACACACACACACATAAACACACACACGCCATCAATTCCAGCTCCATTTTTTATATACATGTATGTGTGTGTATATACACGCAGAGAAATAGAGAAATAGAGAGGGCGGTAGAAAGAGTGAGAGAAAGAAGGAGATAGAAAGAGAGGGGGGAAGAGAGAGAGAGAGAGAGAGAGAGAGAGAGAGAGAGAGAGAGAGAGAGAGAGAGAGAGAAAGAGAGAGTGGCAGACGAAGAAAAGAGAAAAGTGTCGTTGGAGAGTGAAAGTGATATTGAGATAGATAGATAGAGAGAGAGAGAGAGAGTGAGAGAGAGAGAAAGTATGTATGTGTGTGCGTGCGTGCGTGCGTGCTCACTCACTAATGTTCGTCTAGTCAAGTTGCTCAAGTGTCGAAACTTACAAGAGTTTAAAATGTATCAATTTCTCGTCACTGAGTGAGACATTGGAGTAAAGAGTTGTCGCCCGAGACAGCATTGTGTTATTTGCGCCCCGTAAAACACTTGTCGCCCTGTGTCTTGTTGTTGTTCCCGTTCTCAGTATAAAGCTGGATATCGCGTTCAGTTTCATGATGGCCATTACCTCTTCGTCTCATAGTTTTTTTTTTTTCATTCTCTTTGCTTTGTTCCACTCTCTCTCTCTCTTTCTCTCCGTCTATCTATCTATCTATCTATCTATCTATCTATCTATCTATCTATGTCTCAATACCAATCTCTCTCTCCATCGCCCGCCTCCACCTCTCTAGCTTTCTGACTGTCTGTCCGTCCCCTCCTCCCCCTTTCTATCTGCTTCCTTTCTCCCCCCCCCCTTCTCTCTCTCTCTCTCTCTCTCTCTCTCTCTCTCTCTCTCTCTCTCTCTCTCTCTCTCTCTCTCTCTCTATTTTCCTTTTCTCTCTCTCTCTCTCTCCACTCTTTTCCCTTTCTCTCTCTCTCTCTCTCTCTCTCTCTCTCTCTCTCTCTCTCTCTCTCTCTCTCTCTCTCTCTCTCTCTCTCTCTCTCTCTCTCTCTCTCTCTCTCTCTCTCTCTCTCTCTCTCTCTCTCTCTCTCTCTCTCTCTCTCTCCCCTCTATTCCCTTTCTCTATCTCCTCTCCCCCTTCTCTCTCTCTCTCTATTCTCCACCCTATTTCCTTTCTCTACCCCCCACCCCTCACTTTCCCTCCCTCTTCCCGCTTTCTCTCCGTGTGGACCCCTTTCCCCCCCCCCCCCCCCCCCCTCTCTCTCTCTCTCTCTCTCTCTCTCTCTCTCTCTCTCTCTCTCTCTTCTACCCTCTATTTCCTTTCTCTACCTCCCTCCTCTCTCTCTCTCTCTCTCTCTCTCTCTCTCTCTCTCTCTCTCTCTCTCCCCCCTCTATTCCCTTTCTCTATCTCCTCTCCCCCTCCTCTCTCTCTCTCTCTCTCTCTCTCTCTATTCTCCACCCTATTTCCTTTCTCTACCCCCCACCCCTCACTTTCCCTCCCTCTTCCCGCTTTCTCTCCGTGTGGACCCCTCCTCTCTCTCTCTCTCTCTCTCTCTCTCTCTCTCTCTCTCTCTCTCTCTCTCTCTCTCTCTCTGTCCGTACAACCTTTTAGCCTTTTTGCACTGGTACGGGCTGTATTTATTCTATTATTTTTTCTCTCGTCTTTCCCACACATGTTAATATAAAATTGGTGAGATAGGGATCAGTTCAGGTAGTCTAAGTGCCGTTCACTCGTCTGATTGAATGTTCACTGGCGCTAGAAACGAGTGCGAATGATTAGACTCGTCAAAGCTGTTATTGTTTCCTTAAAGTTTCTGTATGTGTGTGTGTGTGTGTGTATTTTTTCCCCTATTTTCGCCACCCTTTTATTTGTTTTAAAGTTGTATTAATTTAATTTTTGTTTTTAGACGAACGTTTCTTCTACCTCACCATAAAATAGTTTTCCTTCTATCTCGTCATGATAGAAGTTTTCTTCTATCTTACCATAGAAGAATTTTCCTTCTTTCTCACCATGACAGAAGTTTTGTTCTATCTCACCATAAAAGAATTTTCCCTCTATCTCACCAGTAAAGACGTTTTCTTCTATCTCACCTTAAAATAACTTTTCTTCTATCTCATCGTAAAAGAACTTTTCTTCTATCTCACCATGGCAAAAGTTTTCTTCCATCTCACCGTAAAAGAAAAAAAAATTGTTTTTATAAAATGGTAAAGTATAGTCACATTATTCGGTGAAATTAAATAAAAATAAAATAAAATAAATGATTATAAGTTTGTATTTCCCCAACGTTAACTTTTCCCTTAGAATTTCACCTCCCAGGGTTTAGAAGCCACTCTCACGTACTCTCTCTAATTCTGTCTATTCTGGTTGCAGAGTGAAGTTTTAAGAAAACAGGGGGAGGAGGAGAATAGATATTCGGAATTAATTTTTTTATCTTACTTACATGCCTGGTTGGAAATCGGAAATAAAAACAAGAAGTGAAATGAATTGACACACACACACACCATCACCATCATCATCATCATCATCATCATCATCAGCAGCAGCAGCAGCAGTAGCATTATGGTGATGGTGATGATTCCAATGGGAGTCTCCATATTACATTAAAAATAAAAGGTTTCAGCAAGGCCATTCAAAGAACGCATTCTTATTGGATCTTTCATCATAGCATAATGATTACCTAGATAAGGCTAGTACTAACCAAGATGACTTTCTTAATCCAATAGGGAAGAAAATGTCTAGCAAACTGATATCTCTCAATGGCCATACTAGCCTGGTACTCATTATTCATCTGATAGAGGTAGAAACAAAATCTGTTCAAAGAGTCTTCCTTTAGCACTCCCCCCTGCATTTCTCTAGGGAGCCAACTTTTTACATTTTAGAAAAGGATGAGCTCGGAAGGAAATAACTGTAAAAACTTATTCATAGATTGAATACTACGAGGGCATATTGATAAGTTTTGCCTCCAAGTCCATAACTTTGGAAATAATGAAGACAAACAAATGATACTTACACCAAATGAAAGGTCATTTTATTTAGCACTAGATGACATATCATTTTTCAACATAATCACCGTCCCGTTCGATACAGAGCCGCCACCGACGGACGACCTGTTGGATGCCGTCAGCGGAGAAGCCAGCAGTCTTGTCTCTGCACCAAGAAAGAACAGCATTCTTCACATCTTCGTCTGTCTCGTAACGATTGCCCTTGAGGTAATCCTTGAGTTTTGGAAAAAGGAAGAAATCGCTCGGAGCAAGATCTGGGCTATAAGGCGGGTGCGGTAATGTCCGGAGGCCTAAACGATCTAAAGCCGTGCGAGTTTCCAAACTTGTGTGAGGGCTAGCGTTGTCGTGATGGATGATGGTGCTTCTCACGATCTTTTGGGACAGTGAGGG
This sequence comes from Elysia crispata, assembly GCA_033675545.1. Taxonomy (NCBI): domain Eukaryota; kingdom Metazoa; phylum Mollusca; class Gastropoda; family Plakobranchidae; genus Elysia; species Elysia crispata. The sequence goes on along the minus strand of JAWDGP010007238.1, from coordinate 86,767 downwards.
TGTGGTTCACACAGAATTTTTGGAACAAGGCAACACCGTAAATTCTACGAAGTATGTGAACACACTGGAGAAACTGAAAGCGAGGTTGCGACGGGTAAGGAGTGAGAAAGTTTCCATCATCCATCACGACAACGCTCGCCCTCACACAAGTTTGGAAACTCGCACGGCTTTAGATCGTTTAGGCCTCCGGACATTACCGCACCCGCCTTATAGCCCAGATCTTGCTCCGAGCGATTTCTTCCTTTTTCCAAAACTCAAGGATTACCTCAAGGGCAACCGTTACGAGACAGACGAAGATGTGAAGAATGCTGTTCTTTCTTGGTGCAGAGACAAGACTGCTGACTTCTCCGCTGACGGCATCCAACAGGTCGTCCGTCGGTGGCGGCTCTGTATCGAACGGGACGGTGATTATGTTGAAAAATGATATGTCATCTGGTGCTAAATAAAATGACCTTTCATTTGGTGTAAGTATCATTTGTTTGTCTTCATTATTTCCAAAGTTATGGACTTGGAGGCAAAACTTATCAATATGCCCTCGTACAATTGTAGAATGCATGGCTAAAACAGACCTAGGTACTTATAGTCAGTGTGTAGGAAAAAAAAGAGCGCAAAAGGAAAGTGAGTGTAATAAAACGGCATACACCCTTTTTTTTCCTTAAAAAAAAAAAATAATAATAATAATATTAATAATAATAATAATAATAATAATAAAAATATTATTTAATATACAGTGTAAAAAAAAAAAAAAGGACAAAACACATAGTGAGTGTAACAAAACGGCAGCCCCCTCCCCTCCTTTCTATTTTCTCCTAAAAAAAAAAGAAAAAAAAAAAAGAAAGTTACTCAGCATTTTTAATAAGAAAGGTATGAATGTAATTTTTGGCAGATTTAAAAAAAAAAAAACTCCTACCTTTTACACACACACACACACACCCTTTTTCTGCTAAATAATTAACAGAAAAAAATTCTCTTTTTTTTTTCACTTCTATATATTGATTATTATTTTTCTTTCCTCCGATGTGTTTTCTGCAGGACGACCAACGACAAGATCGGCGAGGCGAAGGCGTCGGGCAATCTGGGCAACACCCTCAAGGTGATTGGCCGCTTCGACGAGGCTATCGTCTGCTGCTTGAGACATCTGGAGATCTCCAGGGAGATCGAGGATAAGGTAGGGGGCGCTGCTTCAATACTCTCCAACTGTTTTAGCTTTTTGGTTTTCTTTTTCTTTCTTTCTTTCTTTCTTTTTTTTATTTTCAACTAAATGATGGAGTGAGAAGCGTATATATATATATATATATATGCGTTCCGTAAAAGTGGAAGAATTTCTAGGAAAAGTTAAAATAAAGTCTATAAGGTTGAGCTTAGTGGCTGGTTATACTTATAGGTTTCTCAGAGCTTAAATCGCACACGAACTTAGAAAACTGTAAGCCAGAGGTTGAACTTGAGTGGAAACTGTGCGTGAACGCTGCATGAAATCGGTTAGATTTTCTTTTAGACGAGACAGTTCTTTAACTAGTACGCCTAGTACACTCAAGAACTTATTTTTAATTTCTCACTCTCTCTATCTCTCTCTATCTCTCTCTCTCTCTCTCTCTCTCTCTCTCTCTCTCTCTCTCTCTCTCTCTCTCTCTCTCTCTCTCTACATCAGGTCGGAGAGGCCAGAGCCTTGTATAACCTGGGCAATGTCTACCATGCCAAAGGGAAACACCTTGGTCGTCATGGAAACCAGGACCCTGGAGAGTTCGCCCCTGAGGTCAAAGAGTGCCTAGAGAAAGCTGTTTACTATTACAAGTAGGTACTTCACATGAACAGCAGATTTAAAAAAAATATTTTTTTTTAATTATTTTCTTCTTTTTTTTTTTGGTCTTTAGATTGTAGAATCATCCCTTTTCTGGTTCAAGGGACTTAAATTTTGTTACATTTCGCCAAGCCTTGGATTAACTGAGCAAAGTAAATTATGTTGGTTTCTAATCTGAGCATCGTAATACTCCACCTTGTTACATGGGCCAGGAATTCAATTCTGGAAGTATTGAGCGCTTTTGGCAGCAAACTCTCCTTTCATAGCTGTTTTTGACCTAAAACGTTTTTGGGTTTTCTCCTCTTTGCAGTGAAAACCTAAACCTGGTGAGATCTCTCAGTGACAGAGCGGCCGAGGGCCGGGCCTGCGGGAACCTGGGTAACACCCACTATCTGCTCGGAAACTTTGCAGATGCTATCTCTTTTCATGAACAGGTAAGTGGGAAAATGATATCTTGTCTTTGGTCCATATACATAGTAAAGGCATTGTGACTTTCAAGTGACTAAGACAAGGTGTTTACAAGAGATTGACATTTCAAAGCGGTGTGCCATGAAAGGCTAACATTGAGAGCACAGCTGAGCCCAGCTTTTAGTGTCGGGGCCTACTGACCATTTCATTGAACTGTCAAATTTTCCTCTTGGCCAAGCCTGTAAGAGGGTATAGAGAAGCAGCAGGGTTAACATTTGGTGACTTTTCTATTATTTTCAAATGAGTGTCAAGAAGTTTAGAGCAAAGTTCCGTGTCTTTCTTGAACTTTCTTAAACTTTTTACTTTGCAATACTTTATTTACAGCTGCTGTGCCAATCTTTTCCAGCCAGAATAAGGATGGGAAAAAAAAATCTAATTTGTGGTACAATATTTGCAGAAAAGCTTTGACATCTGCTTGTGTTTTTCTTTCTTGTTTCCTTTTAAAATGATGATGGGCAAAAATTTTAGTCGTTGTTGTGGTCTATTTTGAAGGCAAGCTTTGACATGGGTTAAAAATGTTCCTTGATGTTCCTATTTTTTGGGTAGAGTCAAATTTGGAAATATTTAATGTTATTTATGGATTTTTCTTTTCATATCCAGAGGTTATCTATAGCCAAAGAATATGGAGACAAAGCAGCAGAGAGGAGGGCGTACACAAACCTCGGCAACGCTCATATATTTTTGGGAGATTTTGAGCTGGCTGCAGATTATTACAAGTATTTAAAAGATTTTTTTTTTATCTCTGTGGAGCACGGGTCAATTTGATATTCTTTAATTTTGTTTTCAAAGAGATGAAAATGATTAACCGTCTGTATGTTGTCTTGGGAACTAAAACAAAGAAGAAAGAAAACTTGTACTGGGTGAAGACAATTCAAGTTATGTTTGTAGTTGTAAGAGAAATTGCACCTCTATGGGGCATATTTTCTGCTTCATGGTTTGAGGTTTGAATAATATTGTCGGTTTATGTTAACACAATTTTATTTTAGCATCTTCTAAGAAGTTTCACATGGAGACAGAAAATTAACATTCAAAATAAAGAAAGGTTTACTTTGACAGGAGTAAAAGCAACAGAGGAAAAATCAAGGATACCAAAAATCATTTTCAGTCTTTTATGGTTTACAGTTTATTTTGCACCTTGTATCATTAATGTCCATCACATTCAAACAGATATACTGTAAGATATTTACTAAAAAAAAAAATTTAATTTTTGAACTCAACATCCTTTGCCATTATTTACAGGAAATCTTTACAGATCGCCAAACAGCTAGGAGACCGCGCCCTTGAGGCACAGGCCTGTTATAGCCTCGGCAACACATACACCCTGATGCGTGACTTTGAGACGGCTGTGGTCTACCACCAGAAGCACCTGGCTATAGCCCAGGAGTTGCTGGACCGTGTTGGCGAGGGTCGCGCCTGCTGGAGTCTCGGTAATGCCAACAGTGCCCTTGGCCATCACCGACTGGCCTTGCAGTATGCCACAAAGCACCTCAACATTTCCAGAGATGTAAGAGAACTGTTCTTCTATTATGTTTTTTTTTTTTTTATTTTTAGTTTGCCTTTTAGCTCCAGAAAATATAGAATTGTAGATCTCATGTGAGCAGATTGCAATTTGCACATCTGCCTATTATTCCTAAGGAGTTACATGTCAGAGAACTCATGTGGAAGGAATAAAGTTTAAAAGAAAAAAAAACAAGTTACGAATGGAGAGCTTTTAAGATTTATTTGTCACTGACACTGTGTTATTCAAGCTTGTTTTCTTACCATTTGATTTGAATGCTCACTTATACACCTTAGGAATTGTTTGAGTAAAAGGACATTGACAATGAAGGATGTTCATCAAAGAGATTACCAAAATAAATGTTATTCAGCTATTCAAAGAGGGTCACTTTTGTTGACAATATTCTTTCAACAAAGAAGGAACTTGTGTCTAAAATACCTAAGTCGGGTGGTTTAAGTAGTTTTCTCAATAATTTTGACTGTACGATGAATCAAAACTGCATGCTGCACCCCATAAGGAAAATCATTATCAGGAGCTTCTTCACCACATCTCTTGCAGTTTATGAGATTTTAGTTGAGCAGACCACTGCTAAAGTGTTTTTGACTTTGTTACTGCAGGAGGAAAAAAAACCTCTTTGAAATTTAGTTGAAATCATGATACCTTGGTTATGTTATGTAACACTCAGCTGAAAGGAATTTTTTTTTTCGCTACTGAATGTGGCCTACAAATCAAACTAAAATCTCCCTTTTTGCCCTGAGAGATCAAGGCTGCCTAGGCACAGACCACTGTGTGCTTATTCATAAATGATGTAAGACGTTTGAAGCTTGAACAATCAAGCTTTGTTGATAGCAAGATTTGTTTAAGCTCTGATCAGACCCTTTCTGATCAGTCTTGAGGCATTTTTTTTTTCTATTTCCAAACTTTCAGATTGGGGATCAGACAGGTATGATGACAGCCCAGATGAACCTAGCCGACTTGAAGGGAGTGTTGGGCATTTCAGATCAGTCAAAGTAAGCCTAGGTTTAAGATTTAAAATATTTTATTGAGATGGTAACTAAGATTTCTAGGGACTTAAGATCTTTTTTAATCATCAGATGCCGATTGATTTCTCAATCAAAATTTGACTCTCATATTTAAAATTATATTGATAGGACTGTTAGTTGGAAAAGCATTGCGATGAAATTAGCTGTGCTTTGATAAGGTGTACTAAATTATACTGCAGATTATCTTGTCGCTGATACATTGTGAAACTTATATTTTTAAATTAATTAAAATGAAATGCTCCTCCTCTCCTTTTTTTCCCCCCAAGATTGATTCAGTTTTGATGATGGTCAGATTAAAAACTGTTTCATTATTTTTCTATTTCAGTCTTCCAAATGCAAGTGTGGACAAGACAGAGTCCAGCCAAAGTAATTTTCTTTTATTTTATTTTGTATGTGTGTGTCATATTGGTATGTATGTTTGTTTGATTTGTTATTCAGCATAACACTTTTCTTCATCTTTTTTAAATGACTTATTGAAATCTTTATTGCACCTAAATTAAATTTTATCAGCTGCATAGTTGTTTTTTAAGAGAAACATGCCATTAAAATGAATCATTTGGCCCTTTTAGTGATTTAATGTTTTCAATCACTTTGTGAATGCAGTCTCAAATCAGGACAAGCCCCCTCTCCCCCCCCCCCCCTCTCCCCCCAAAAAAAAAGAGTAAAAAGGGACCCAGATATTTTTCTAACAAAGATATAAAAATCATGCTCTAAGTAGGGAAGCAAAACTGCAAAAAGATCTCTCGTTTGTAGAAGGACAGTGGACAGTTGAGGCGTCACGCAACTCATAAGGATAGAAATTTGTATTTTTTTTTTCAATTTAAGCTTTGAAATTCGTTATTGTCAGAGAAGCAAGAAGCCTCACCCCTGCCTTGCCTTACAAGGGATAAAAAAGATCTGAGGTCATATTTTGTAGATGTTAGTTACTAATGCTGAACTTACAAAATGACCACTTATTTGTTTCTCCCCAGAACCCACTGATAAGGCACGGCGTTTCAGTATGGAGAACATGGAACTGATGAAACTTACCCCAGACAAAAAGGTTTGTTCAAATTGTCCATTGCATGTGAGTTATAGTAATACAAGTAGTAGTAGTAGTAGTAGTAGTAGTAGTAGTAGTAGTAGTAGTAGTAGTAGTAGTAGTAGTAGTAGTAGCAGCAGTAGTAGCAGTAGCAGTGGTGGTAGTGGTAATTGTAGTAGTAGCAGCAGCAGTAGTAGTAGTAGTAGTAGTAGTAGTAGTAGTAGTAGTAGTAGTAGTAGTAGCACTAGTAGTGCTAGTTGCAGAGGCAGTGGCTGTGGTAGTAGCAGTAGGAGTACTAGTAGTAGCAGCAGCAGCAACAATAATTGTAGTAATGATTGTGACAGTGGTGGTAGTAGTAGTAGCAGTAGCAGCAGCACCAGCAGCAGCATCAATAGTAGTAGTAATGGTTGTTTTTTTTTATTTCCTGTTCATTGCTTCACTTGACAAATGAAATTCTGAGTACCCCTAACCTTCATTCTACAGTCTCTCTTCCTTCTCGTCTTTTATTCCCTTACTCTCTCTTCATTTCTCTCCCACCTACACACACAAACACATCTAGATCTTTTATGCTTATTTTGGTATTGTTTCCATTTGTTGTTGTGGTGTTCTAGACAGGGAAACAAGTGAGTGGTGGTGCCAGACCGAAACAGAAGGTGCAGAAGTCGGCTAGCGTCGCGGTAGACATGGGTGTGGACAGCAAGGGAGCACAAGTGAGTCCAGAGGATTAAAACTTTTCAGTTTCTGGATGTCATAAATGTAGAGGGTTTGTAAAAATTGACCTGTTTAGAAATGGATATGAAACATGCAAATTAAACAATTGTAAAATATTTTTTGTGTGTTAGGTTGAATCGTCAAAAAAAATAATGTATAAAAACTGAAAACTAACAAATGTAGATAATCTTAAGGAGGTTTATCATTTAATTTTTTTTTTCACCTATCACACTTCAAAGAACTGCTAAATAGTGAAAAGGTCCACTCAGTAATGTTTATTAAGTAAACGGTCCCAAATTTACAAATGTCGAGTCTCATATGACTTCACTCATATACATGTGTTATGAATATATTCAGTTCTATCACTGCTAAAATTGAAAACCTCAAATTTGTAGAAATTTGTTGGTAAGAAATTCTTGCTTGGTTTATTACTATATCTGTTTAGATTATGAGATACTTATGTCTGTTGAAGTTTGTTAAAGATGAGCCCTGTTAATCCCAGTGTTTTAAATTTAAAAAAATAGTTTTTTTTTTTTTTAAATAGTGATGACATAAATCTGTATCCTGAATTTTTTTTAAGGCATAGATCTTTTCAAAATTGAAAATTTCCTATTTGTTGTTTTTTTTTCCACTGTCAATTCCTCTTAAATTTCTTTTCTCTTTTCTCTATTATCTCTTATCACAGCAAAACGGTTCAACAGAGGACTTTGATGATGACGGCCTGTTTGACTTGCTGACACGCTTCCAGAGTCGCAGGATTGATGACCAGCGCTGCTCTCTCAGATTGCAAGATCAGCCGTCCCCGGAGAGTGACGAGAGCAAAGACATCAGGCTCAGTGAGAGACAAAAAATATCGGGGTTTTATTTTGCATATATTTGATTGGGGGGTGGGGTTGGGGAGAGGAGGTTAGGGGTGGGCTTGAAGACAGCTAGTTTTTAAGTGTCGATCAATAACGGACAGTTGTTTATGATTCAGCAAGGTTAAACTATTATCAGAGAAATTGTGAAAGACTACAGTTTAATGAAATCAAAGTCACTGCTTTTAGATACTTTTTACAAGATTGTCAGTACAAATGTTAGTAACAAGAAAAGATATTTTGACTATTTATAGAGCTCATGTAAATCAACACTTTTGAACAATACTTTGGTATTTTTGAGTTACCTTCTTATCATGGTTCAAATTTTAGGGATTATAAACAATTAATGTTTGTAACAATGAGACCAATGTAAGTTTTAAAAGGTTATCTGATGCAAACAACCTTGGCCCCTAATGGTTTCATCTTCTCAAACCAGTGTCATCTCCGGCTAGCGAGAAGCTGATGGATATGGTGGCTGGGTTCCAGGCGTCACGCATGAACGACCAGCGGGCAAGCCTTCCAACATTTCCTGGCCTCACCTCACAAGCCGTGATTGGTCAGCTGTTAGAAAGTAGCTCAGGGAATGGTGCTGCCGGGGCAGGCAATGAGGACAACAGCAAAAAGATGCCTGACGACAACTTCTTTGAGATGCTCATGCGATGCCAGGTAAGAAACCTATAAGGACTATTTGCTAATTGAGCTGCTTGGTGCCCCAGAGGCTTACTTGGAAATCTTAGGAAATTGTATTTATCTGATCTTGGAGTGTCTTTTTCATACTAATTAAGTAAGATAGTAACTTGAGCCACTTACAAATGTATATCTGAATTCAGGTCATTTATAAAAAAAAAAAAGATTATTTATGATATGAAAATGTAAGTTTTCTCAAAGCACTTGCAATTTTTTTTTTTCAATGCCCTCCGAATTATCTATAAGTTGCGATGTTAATTTTCTTATCCAGCTCATGCATGCAGAAGTAGTGAAAGCTGTTATGAATGATATAATATTGGAAATATAATGCTGAATCAGACTTTATTAGGGTAGTGTTTAATCTGTCAGTTGCTTATCACCAATTTGGGAAGAAATCCACCAGTAATTTTGTTCTTGCAATTGTCTAATCATTCAAGAACAAAAATTTGGTTAAGAATATGAGCCTGCTTAGTGAGCTTAGTACAACTTGTGGCCTAGCTTTTAGGTGATAAGTAAGCGAAGAGCCTACTAGACATAAAGGGCAGTGTATAATAGTCTAGGCGTATGTTTTGTCACACCATAATACTGAATTAGTACTTAAGGTTGTTTGATAATCTTATGTCTCCTGGGTTTATATGGCTTTCAGAATGCCAAGCTCAGGAGCCAGTACCTCCATTCTGTTGGCTTAAGTTCTTATCTTTAGTAGAGCAAAGGTTGAAAAAAGAAATTTTTGACAGAAACCTCCATAAATCATCACAGGTTTTGCAGAAAAAGTGAACCACTTGAGGTTCAAATGATCTGATCTGTGTGTTTCTCCTATAGGCTACACGGTTGGAGGACCAGAGGAGTTCCCTGCCCTTGGAGTTAGCTGCACCTACAGTCCCTGACGAGGACTTTTTAAGCTTAATAATGCGTGTCCAGTCAAGTCGCATAGATGAACAGCGCTCTCACCTGCCGGAGGATGGTGCCAGCGGCAGCAGCGGCAGTGGGAGGAGCAGTAAGAAAGGGACATAACTCTATCATTAGTTTTTGCTTGATTTTTGTCTCATTAACGGAATTTACGTTACTGCATTATGGAGGACTAGGGTTTGAATTTTATGTAAGTTTAAGAGTGAATTGTTTTAGAAAAAGACCAGATTTTTAGGTTTGTTGAATGAAAATTTGCTTTTTAATTAAATTAATTAATGAAAAAACAGCATACATAATAAAATATCTGAAAGCAGCTGGAAAAAAATTAAGTTCTCAACTTGCCAAGCTATCTGATAAATAGTGAGAATTCCATAAAAACAAAAACACAAAAATTTAAATTAAAAAGTTATGTCAGTTTTTTTTTATCAATTACCAAATGAAGTGAAATCCTTGTATGTCAAGTATGAGACATTGGCTTCTCCCGATCTTTTTCAGCACAGCAAAATGTAAGTGATAGGGTGGTTGAAAGCAATGTTTACATGAGCAATTTGTGGTTGTTGTTCTTGTTGATGATAATAATGATGTTTTGTTCTTCTTTCTTATATATCTAGTCACGATTTCAGAATCCAAACAATGTGGTGGATTGCTAGACTTTATTGTATTAGAATATACAAGAGATTTAAGGTCTGTATTGGCAATCTTTTTATAAGCTATGCTCTGCCTTGAGTGGTGAGGCCTGTGATGGTGACACAGCTATAAGTCGAGAACTGTAATCTCACAGAACTTAAACATTTGAAAATTTGTATTCAAAATCTCTTTCCAGCCTCCTTCTGAGCACTACCTTATGCTCAGGTTGTAGTATATAATTCTAACTCAGTATTTGATGTATAATGGTACTTTGATAAAATAATAGCACCATATTTTCTGCAGAGAGGCAGATAGACCTATTTTCAGATCTCATTATTTGAGTTTTGGAAATCTTTCAAAGTACCTGAGTATTATTCAAAGAAATCCATATGTCGAAGTTTTATAAATTGCTGAAAAGCAGGAAAAAAATATATTGAGTATTAGAGAGAACATTCATGGACAAAATGTTACATTTTTGCTTTCTGTTTAAATTGTTTTTCTTATCAATAGAGTGAAAAAAAAGTATGTTTTCTTTGTTCTTATGAGTAAAGCTAAAGAGAAATAAATTACCGCACTGAAATAAATTTAAGATAAATATACTGCCAGGCTTAGTAAGAAAGTATATCTAGATCATTTGATAAATCACAGTTGAATAGATCTTGTGGCAACACATAATTCAAGGACAGTTGTAAGTTTGGGCAAATGTTGACACATTAACTGTGGCCAACTTAGTTTCTCATGATATTGGAATAAAGAAATTATCTTCTCTTTTTGTGTAATAATGCAATTAAATTTTGAACTTTATTGTGTGGTGGGTTTTTTTTTTTTTGGTGCTCAATAGAAGAATTCATTAGTGAGACAAGTCTGTTAACTGATTGGCTTCTTTTCCCTTAGCTTTGAGTCTGCCACATATCAAAGTAGTTTTCAATAATTCTGTCAGTCTTTATAGAACATGAGGTGTCCCGGAGGTTTTGTTATGAAAACTTTTTGGTTTCTTGGAAGAATGAACTTTAAAGAAATCCATCTCTGGCTCAATGAAACGAATGATGTTTTTTTATTCCGTTTGAGTAAATCAGTTAATATCAAAATATGTATGATCGGCTAAAACTCTCTTAGTCCTTATGAAAGTCATTAAACTTAAAAACTTTTCATTCTTAGCTTGAGTTATATTCTATCATTGATGAATGTAAAATTGGATTAACATGGTGCTCACTAAGATTACTTGGACATTCTCTGTAGGTGCCTGTCAAGTCTTGTATACAGGAAACTCGTCAACATAAACATGCAATTGATCCCTGAAGCAATTCTTTTTTCTTTTGTATCTTACTCTAAGGGAATGAAAAAAGATTTTCTTTAAAATAATTCTATTGTTGAGTTGGTCTGATGATAACAGTTGCTTTATTCGATTCAAATTTTTTTTTGGTAATTGAAAAAATGTTTATGTATAAATATAGTGATTTAATAGCATGAGTAGCAAATTTGTAACAAATGTTTGCAAATCTACTTTATTTTATGTGCCTTTTTGCTATGTCTATCTGTAATGATAACTTCAGAATATTTTACTTTAATTGTATTTTTTACTGTGGTGGTAATAAAGAATAATATCAGTAAAAACTTTGGCTGGGAATTTTGTCCTGATAGACATTTTAAAAATTTAAACAAATATTTTGTTATTTCTCTAGGTCTTTCCTTTTTTTTTTTTTTTTTTTTTTAATTTTTGTAGACTCTTACTTTTTTTTTTAAATGTCTTCTTAGCTATATGGCCATATATTCTCTGCCACTCTTTTTGCATGCTCTGATGAGTTAGTATTGGATGTGAACAAAAACACCAAAGAGGTTTATAAGCCTTATATGTAGTACTTTGTAGTAAGTATTGATGTTTTGGATATTTTCGCCATTGACCAGCTTTGTAATCGAAGCACAGCTTGACTGATAATTTTCCTGGCATATCAATATTTTCTTTTTGTAGTTTGCTTTTTTTAACATTTGAAGTTGCATACTGGAGCTTTTGATTCCTGCATGATCGCAGGTAAGGTAGAATGTAATACATAAATGACTCCTACAGAAGATAGAGCAAATGTTACATTATTATCATTTAATTGAATCTTTTGTTTGCGCAAAGGGGTGGTGGCTCTCATCACCCCCAAATGACCAACATTTGTAAATTAGAAAATTTAAATATCTTTAAGGGTACAAGTTAGATTCTTCTGTACAGTTTGGTTCAAATCAATAACAATTTTTAAAAGAGGAGTGCTAGGAGAACGTCTTCTTATTCATCTCTCGTCTTAAAGAAAAACAACAACAAACAACAAAAAAATCTTACCAGTTGAAAGAAATAGTTTCTAGATCAGACAGAATACTTTAACTATCTTTTATATTTAGTGTTGCTGCAAAAATTTTTTTCAATAAGACTATATTAACATATATTAAAGGTGTATAATTATTTCTATACAAATAAGCATGATAAACTCAATTTAATATGCTATATAGAATCTCAATTATTTAAGATTAAATGAACATTGCATTAGATCTGATCATTGCCTCAGTTTGAGATCTGTTTTTATTCTGTCCTAGAACACATTAAGGCACATGCACACGTTATGATTTTTTTTTAATTTTTATGTCTGAAATAATCTAGAAATAGAATACCAGTATATATCATATCTAAGTTCTGAGTTTTCTAATTATCACAGATTTGAAAATCAAAACTGTGCTCAGAAATGTATAAGATTTAAGACTTTTGCTTCAATAATTCTTGATACATTGTAGAAAAGTTTTAATTGACTGTACATCCTTATGTTAAAAAGAAGAAATCAGAAACTCATGTTAGGAATGAAAAGGCATAATATGCTTTGTAAACCAATACAAGTTTGCTCTAAGCTGCATGTAAAGTCAGTTATTAGTTTTAATTCTTGACCTTTCAAAGAAGATGGAAGTTCTCACGTTTCTTTTTTCATATTGTTTTAGTTGAGAGAAAAAACTTTTTTACAAAGTTTTTGGGTTATTTTTTTTCTTATAGCTTAATCCTTTGTGTAGTTAGCAAAATAGGGCATATAAATGGGTTAAAAAAAAAAAGAAAAAAAAAACAACAACAAAAACTATATTGGTATTTGCTGTTCTAGACACACTTCTCATTATTTGAAAAAGATCTCCTTCACTCTGCTAATTAAAGTTATTTTAACCTACACCATAATGCCCTTAAGTTACCAGCTATTTTTCTTTTATCTTTCCCTGCAGTATAGTGATTGTTCTTCAAGCAGAATACCAGACAGTTGTTATCTATGCATTTCACATTAACATTGCACATGCTCAAACAATTACAAGACAATTTTTTGCACTTTTTCAATATTGTTCTTTTTTTTTTATGTTGTTTTTTTTTTATTTGTTGTCTTGAATTTTTCGATTCTGTATATTTTTGTATTGACATTTCTTCGCATGAGATTGAAAAGGTTCTATTACAAAGTAAACCAGAAAAAAAAAAAAGCACAAAACTTTCTTAATCTCAGACAACAATTTGTAACATATTCATATATTAGTACGATGGTTTGGATTTCTGAAAATTTTATTGATGCTTGTTTTGATTTTCTTGAAGATTAAGTTTAATCACAATCACATTGTAGAAAAACTATAGATTCATTTTACCATTTTCGGAGGAATAGTTTCAATTGAAAAGCAAAGTCGTCATTCATCTCATTTTGGAAGAAAAAGTATTTAAAGTCTAAGATGTTTTTATTGTTCAAGGCATTAAATACATTTCCTGATCTCATTTCAACTTACTACCACTGTAAAGGCAGTGTTAATGAAGATGTAAAGTGCTAATATTGATAAAATTTACATCCAATGGGTTAATATTGAGTGAAGTAAGCAATATTCTATGTACATGATATGTTTTGTTGTGTATGTTCCAAGTTTATCTGTCTAAAACATGATTCATGATATGATCTTTAAATTAGTAATGATAATCCTGTAAAACGTTTGATTTTGTGCTTTTCCATTTTGAGTAAAATCAATACAATGTTGAACCATAAACTTACATCATCTACTAAAATTATGAAGTAATTACAGATTTTTTTTTCATTTTTTATATAAAGTTATGCATCATTACGCAAAAATTTGTGCCACTTTGTATTCTCTCTCAGTATGTACAGTGAAAACGTGATGGGAAAATAAAAATGTGCTTCTCGTTATATCTTCATTATTGCATGTTTACATGTTATGAATTTATCCAAATTTGTGTCATATATCTTCAAAATATATCATGTTTAAATCTTAAAATACTAAAACATTTAAACGGGTATCATTTATGAAATAAAAGGAAAAGGGAAAGTTTTGGCATTTTTTTTACATTGCCTTAGGCTTAAACGGTTTATTTGTTTATTATTATTTTTTACATTCTAGAGAAAGACCTTGATTTGTTTCAGCTCTACAAAATATTAAATAATATTGAGGGCTGCCACTGGCTTCAAACCGTTAACTTCAATTCGTTTCTGCAAATGCTGCTTGTAACGAAGCACATCACAAAATAATTATTATCCCTCCTCGGACATTATTTGCAATTTCATGCAGTGTTTACAATTGATAAAATAAAGAAAAAATGCAGTGTTCTAAATATCAGCTTTTGAAAATTACATTATGACAACATTTGGCCGGAGCACCATAGAACTATTTTTTTACTCAGTGCTCTGAACTCCCTACTCATATTAATTATGGCACCTTGAGATTGAGATTGTAAGTATGTAAACTTACAACTTAAGGGTAATCTGTTTTGTATATGTCTTGGGGTAAGCATAAATTTGTTGGATTTAGGTATTGGATTTTGTTGAAATGTTGATTGGTATAAGAGATAGTATTAACACATTTTATCAAGTTTTGCATTGATACAGGTTACTTGAAGAAGCTACTGTGTAAGCCAACCTTTTTATTTTTTTTCTGATTTTAAACAACTGAAATTTCCTCAAAAAAAAACAGATTGAAGTGAATATTTGTTTACAAAAACACGTTAAAGATCTAATTTTTATTAATATTAATTTTCAAGCTTTTTTTTTTTTAATGTGGAAAACTTTTTTTTTTGATATATATATATATATATATATATATATATATATATATATATATATATGTAGCAAGGTTGCTCGTATAAACTTTCTTCTGATCATTGTCAGTGAACCATGTTATATATGAATGATCAGCCATTTGTTAGCCAGAGTCCTTGTGTGTCATTGGATCTTTTTAACTTTTTTTAGGCTGGACTTGGAGAAAGCTTTGAGCAACGGATTTTGAGAGATTTTTTACAAAAATCTTAACTCTCAGATTAAATAAATTAAATGCTTTAAAATCTGTAGTCTAGAAATAGATTGAAAATTTTTTTTTAAACAAAAGTAAAACAAAAACTGATATCTATGGTCGTTTTAAAAGTAAATATGATTTTTTAAACTATGATATTTTATTTTGGTTACATAAAATATCAATACTTAAAGCCTTTATAAACTATTCAGTAACTTTCGAAATGGTGCAAGGTTTATTAGGATCAGAACAATTTTTAACCACATTATTTGTGTCTCTAAAAGTTTCAAATGACCTTTTCTGGTTGAAGTTGACTTTATGCAGTAAGAAAAGAATTGAGGTCTTGTCTTTGGTATACACTTAGTAGGTTTTGATATTAAAATTTGAAAAAGTTTCTGAAGACAACCACCAAACTTTCAACAGGACAAAAAAAAGATGGAGCATCCATTCTCAATCAATCAATCAATCAGATGCCCTTTTCTTTAGCTTAGTCAATCATAAACTTCCATACATTTTGATTCCTTGTTGGTTTTAGTGCATTTGTCACTTTCCCGTTTTTAGGATTTTTAAAAGTTTCCATTCGCAAAACTCTCTAAATCATAGCAGTAAGGTTAAATCCAGATCTGGAGGCATGGTTGAAGTATGGCTACTGATTTAAAGATTGGGGATTTTGGTTCATGCCAATATAGATTTTTGCCTACAATGTGCAGCAGGATATCGAGATGAAGCATTTTACAGATGAGGTTGGTCTCAGAAATAGCCTACAACTTTTTGCTGTTCTCTTGGGAAAATGAGGACAGCTACTTCAAATTAATGTTACAAAATGATATTAATTTATATCAACTATTAATTTTGCTGGACCTGCCTCAGTAAAAGGTTTGGTTTTTACATTCTGCTTCACATATGCTTTAAAACTCAACTGGGGTATAAATTGATACTATGTGCCTGCAAAACATGTAAATATTGCAGTCGTGTTTCATGGTTGTAAGCCTTGCATTACTTTATGTATCTCTTTATAAATATGTTTCATTAATGAAATGTGTTCAATAATTATGATAACATAAAAGTACCAATAGCGAATAGCATATATTGTTAAACTCACACACACCTGATCTGCATGCTATTTCTCTAATGTCATTCTGTAAAGATCCTAGCACCAGCATCCGCTCTCTGCTCTGCCAATCCACTCTGTATCTCATATGTCTACTACGTCAGTCAATCATATTGGTGGGTAGCAAGAGAAGTTTTTTGATGTTTTGTGGTGTCATTCAGCATAATTGTTACAACTAAAACTGTTTTGGTAGCACTGCAAAAGCAAATGAAATAAAAATTTTATTATAGATATCGAGTGTGTTTGAACCATGTCTTTAATTTCTAGATGTGTGATTGTGTGTATTCATGGATGTGTTTTTCAATTGAAAGAGAACTCAGGTGTGAGGAGTTTTGAATATTTGTTTTTTGTTTTTTTTTTAGTTTTAGTTTTGAAAAGTGTCAAAAGAATTCAAAACATAGAAATGCAATCATTTTTTTACAATCTATACAAAAAATCTAAAAATGGTAAAATGTGGTTCCCCCCTCCCAAAGAAAATGCTGACTTAAGATTAATCAGGATTTGTATCCACTCTTGCATTCTCTCAAAAAACATTAATTATATACTGCAATACTTGTCCAATTCTCTTTTTAGCGATTCTCATTTGAAAAATAGTATATTTGGTGGCTATTTAAACGACATCCAAGTTTTAAACCAGCCCACAAATTCACCATGATTTTCATGATACTCCTGCAGCTAGACTTTTGAACCAACAGATCAGGACATCAATTTGCATCAACAGAGTCCCTGTTAATCCAGCAAAAGAGAGAAAACCCTTCTCATCAAGAAAATGTTTGCCTGTTGAGTGGACCTGGAAATATACGTGGTATGGTATGAAAAACTAAAAAAAAACAAAGAAACTTGCTCTCTGTCTGAAATCCATTTTTATTATATGGATGTAGGAGATTTCACTTTGAAATTTTGAAAAGGTAGCTTAAAGAAGTAAAACACCTCTTTATCTCATTATTTTAAAACGTGTTCTCAGTTATCACATGTAATTTTCACCACAGAGAAACAAAAGAAAAGGCATACATTTCTAATTAGCAGGACATTTACATGTTGTATTGGCGACATGCGATCAGTTCATGTTGGCCACTAATCTTATCTCTGTGCTTTTCCTTATTGATATGCCCCATGGCATAGAAAAGGGATTGTCCTAATTAATTTGTTCTCCATGGTCTGCCATTATACCCTCCTCTCTCTCTCTCTCTCTCTCTCTCTCTCTCTCTCTCTCTCTCTCTCTCTCTCTCTCTCTCTCTCTATCTATCTATATATATATATATATATATATATATATATATATATTCGTGCGCTTGGTTTATTTTATAACATTAATGAGAAACTGAATATTTCTAAGATAAGGTTAGCAAATAGGGACCTCTTTCGATGTCAATTTTTTTTTTCCTTTTTTTTTCCGGTAGTCAATAACCGAAATCACCCAGGAGTAAGGGAGGTTATTCTAACTTAAAGGTTTTTGGGAAAAATAACATTTGGTCACGTAGTAGGGCAAGAACAGCCAAGGTAATGTTTTCTAAAATTCTAGGAACTTTAGCTATCCAGATCCCAAGGCAAATTTAGTTTCAGTTTAAACAAATCTTATCGGAACTCAAGGTCAAGAGAAATTCATAATCACTTTTCTTAATCAGGGTCAGCCGTTTAAGACCTTTCATCAAAGACAGGTAAGATGGGATAGATGTATATTGTAACTTGTAAGGGAATTGACTGGACTAAATCTAGATCTAGATCTAGATTCTAGATTAGTTTTCTAGATCTAGTTTGCTAACCTAGAATTTTCTCCATTTCAGACAATAAGAAAATAAGATCTAATATCTACCCAACTTCTTCAAAGAGTGATTTTGGCAAATCTAGATTAAGTCAAGATCAACTAGACTATTGATCTAGAGTCTAGATCTAATCTAGATCTAGATTCTAGTGCAAATACATTCAAGCTTTTAAGATCTCGTTATTTATTTATATCTTAATCATATGGTCATATGACGTTGGTACTAGAATCTAGACGTAAGACACCAAGAGTAGCCCGGTCAAATATAATATGCAGAACTAGTGGAAGTAAAGTCTTCCTTAAGTTTGTGTAGTACTTTGAGGATTCAAGATACTGGCAACAGGCAATCAGTGCTTTAATGCCAGTATCATGTATGTAGGCCTTTAGAAAGGCTTACTTAGATCTAGATCTAGATGTAGACCACATGTAAATTCTAATCTGTAGGCCTTTGCTGATAAAATAAAGTTTTGCTGAGTATCTTTGCCTTGATGGCATCAGATGTAGTGATACTATAAATTTATATTTTCAGGTGACAGCAATTCTAAAGTCAAGCTTTTGTTGATTGCTTAACTAGTGTGATATTGATTATAATATTTAAAATCCTAAACTAAAGATAGCTAAACACATTACATTTTATTAGAAAAGAAAATAAGAGGTATAGAGTTTTTTTGGGTGTACTCTAAATCTTACACTTAAACTAAAGAGATCTAATCTTGCAAAGCTAGAATAGATCAAATCTCATTCAAATTCAAAGAAAACGTAGGATTCAATGAAGCAAATAAAATAGAGTGCATTTTTAAAAACTGTCTATAGCTTGCTATTTATCGTCAAACCTCACTCCTTCATCAGAATGTATGTTATCTCATTGTGAGTTTTCTAGCAGTACATCATGAGTAAATTTTATTCTAAAATTTTGAAATGAACTATAATTTCTTCAATAAATTTCAATATTAAATATTGTGAATTAAAGTGCCCTAAAGTATAAAATGTATTGTCTTTCTAGGATTTCTTGTTCAGACATGTGCCTTCACATTAATAACAAATTGATCTTATTTGTTTGGTTTGTAGCTCTTTAAAAAATTTTTCATGTTTACACTTTTTTTTCATATGAAAAAGTTTGTGAAATGAGTCTAGCCATGTTAAACATAAAACCTTGTTTATTGGATTTTATTTTTTGGCTTGATGGCAACTAGCCAGGGTTTGCAAAGTTCCCTCAATATTCGAGTTTTCACAGTCTTAAGACTGCAATAGTCTTATGTGAAGCCTTAAGAAAGATTTTGGTATTAGCCTTGTTTATTATGTATAACTCTATAATAATAAGTTGCTTTTTTTTTGTGCCTCCTTAGATGGCTGTTTCAGTGTTTGATTATAAATGTCTACACTAATGTCTATCGTAGAATGTGATAGTCATCTTTTCAATGCTGATAATGGTCATCTTTTTAAATTCTTAAAAGTGAAATAGCTACATTAGAAGCATGAAGAATCATTCTTAGGTTCTGTTTAGTGCTGAACGTATAGCCCTGCAGTATGGTCAAGTCAAAACTATTCCATTTATATCACTTAGAGAAGTGTTCAGTTAACATACTGCATAATTTCATGTCCACAAATGATCTTGTAAATGCTATTTAAGTCGCACCCCACTTGACTGCAAGATTATATCTTGGATATAAGAAATAGAAATATGGGAAAGTTTTTGAAAAGTACAGAATCTTTACTTCATCCTTTTTCAATTTTGAAAAAAGAAATAGAGATCTATAGTATTTCCCTTTTTAAGTTTTTTCTTTTGTGCTTGAGCTCAAAACACATCTCAGAAGTTGTTTTCAGGTATAATATTTATCATAAAACAAACAATTAAAAGTTGTGTATATATGGCAGCATATGAGAATATAAATTTTTATTTTGTATATGGCAGGTTTTTTAAATGTTCTTTGCTATCTTCCTTTCTTTTGATACTCCTTGACACAATGATTGGTCTTACATGATTGCAATCAACTTTATATCTAAGTGGGGGACAGTGGTTTCGGGATAGTCAGCTGGGTAGAAGATAAACATTTTTGAGGGTTAATATTGGTCAACGGTGTCTTTTCAATTTTTTCAATATCATGAAAACATAAGCATTTTCTCTGGCTTCATTGACTATTCAAATTTAAGAATATGTTTAAATTGTAATGCATCTTAATTTATGAGATCATCAGGTGGAAAACACTTCTTTTTTTTTTCTGTTAGCAGATCCTTGAAAAGAAGGAGGCACAATTTCTGTGTTAAATGAGATTTTTTTTTATTAAAAAAAGTTGGTAATAATTCAATGCAGTGTCAAAAAAAAAAAAAAAATCAGAGAATGAACTTCTGATTAGGTGCACATAGAGCTCATTTAGACCTGGTAAGACATGTAAAGCCCCTTGAATTGCTCTCAATCAATATTTATACTGCATAATGGTGTTTGTTTCACCTATTCTCAGGGCGTCGAAAATTTTTCATTTCTGCTCCAAATCATTAAATGGAGAACAGGATGCAGTACATGTATTTGTCCAAGTGTTTCACTGCTGAAACGAAAGGGAATTTATATTTGATGGTTGGGTTTCAAGGGTGATGCACATATTAGTTTTTACAAATTTTTTTTTTTTTTTCGATTTCAATTTTAGTATTTTTGTGAGTTTTTCAATTTTTCAATGAGTTTCAGGAAAAGTTAACCTTGAAAATTAATAATGTGCTGAGCAAATGTAAATATAGTGGATAGGAGAAGAATGAAAACCAAAAAGCATTAGTGATATAGGGGGAAGGAGGGGAGGGGTAATGGTTTCCTGCAACATTTGCATCATTATTTTTGTATTGTAAGCTAAAAGTTAAAAGGTTGGATTGGGTTTTGGGGGGGGGGGGGGGATTGAGATAGAGTTAGAGAGGAAACAATTGGATACCTTCTGCTGTGACCAGTTAGATGGTGGGTCTTGTATGCATTAGTGAATGAGTAATTTTAAAACTTTACTCCAAAGAGCAGCGTTTATTTGAATTTACAGAATCCACTCATGGGCACAAGTCCACATTTTGAATTTTTTCTTTGACGTCATATTTTTTAACATGGACACGGCAGCCTCTCTATTTCGGCTGCATTATACGAAGACTGCAAGGGACAGTCGAAAAAGCATGTTTCTAAGATTGATTGCGAAAACTTATACCATGACTCCAATTTTGCTTTTGATGAAATACAGTTGGTGAGATATGACCATTTTGAAGAGGTCACATTAACATGTATTTTACATGCTTTTAGCAATTGAGACAAAAATATGAGCAAAGTAGATCCAGAAAAAGATTGCCAAGGTGGAGAAAAGAGGCTTGTCGCGAAATAAGTACACTGTATAGTTTTCAAGTTTACCCAGTCTCCACACCGAAATTTGGCAACGGAGAGGACCAAGGTGATATTTTAAGTAGGATTTGGGGTAAATGAGTGACTGCATTCTTCTTTGACCGCAGCCTCTTCAGACATGTAAAAAGTTGGTGGGATCATTCCTCTACAGCATAATCGCCAAACTAAAGAAAAAAGGTACAGTAAGCCCTTGAAATTGGGAAATACTGTTCCTTTTTTCTTTCTTTTCAAAAGTTGCCTTCTCTCTTTCTTGGTACAGTTGGAGGATTAAAAAAAAAACCAAACATGGTCCAATTAACAAACCAGAGCCACATTTAGCCTTATAGCAAGAGCTCTAGATCTACGCGATCAGGTGCATCCATCAGAGGGACTAGATCTAGTTGCATCGCTGAAGTTTTGCGCGAGAGTAATTAAAATCTTGGTAAAACCCGCGATGAATGTGATCAACATGCTACTGACTCTGAAACCCCTGATCACGATTTTGCTGGCGCATTTGGTGTCTCGGAGATCTAGAATTAGAACTAGATCGGGGAAAAAAAAGGAGAAAAACCTACAAGTCGTCACTTGTTTGACCCCCAGTGTCTGTGTGTCATCTACATGTTGTATGCTTTATCAGGGTAGTTCTACCCAAGTCGGATGTCTCCAGCGCACACTCAGCTTTGTTACTTTAAAGGGTGGTGGTTTTCGTGTGCGTCTGTGACCAGCTTACGGGATTGCCCGCTACTGTCATCCTGTGATTACTTTGAGCTTTACATTTTGGGCGGGTAGATCTAATTCTGCGGAGTGCATCCCATGTTGAAAGTCTGTCGAGACTCGTTACGGCCTCTAAGACTCAATAGGGTAAGATTCCCAGGGGAAATTCAGTGGTATAAAAACTTGCTAAAGAACAGATGAAGCTCTAGATCTACAAGGTGTTAATCAATTTGTAAGCCCATTGGAAGATCCTCTTTGAAATTGGTTTTTCTTTGCCTCTTGAGTTGAAGTTCTAATTTAATTCAACAGTGTCACCTTGTTCTTTGTCGAGACCTTGCTTTGAATTGAATGCATGCTCGGATGGAATGGGAAGATTTGCTGCAGTTTGAAGTGTTATCTCTCAGCAGGTCATCGTGTTAAACTTCCCTTCACAGGACTTAGCCTAGGCAGAGGTTGCTCAACATGTTTTTTTTTTTTTTTTCCCTTTAAGGAGTATCTCTATAATCATGGCACTTCTTATACATATTAGGTTTTTCGCTTTTCTTTTTTTAATTTTGAAAGAAATGTTGCACCCAACTCAGATGCGCCTGATTTGTTTGTGGAGATGAGGTGAAAAGTGGGAAACGGAAGGCTTAATATATTTATGTTTTAATTTAAATCATTACTTTAAGTTTCGTATGCTTGTGTCTCGGGGAGGGGAAAGTGTTTATTATTATTATTATTATTATTATTATTATTATTATTATTATTATTATTATTATTATTATTATTATTATTATTATTATTAATGTTATTCAGATTATAAGATAATGGAGGCTTAATTTAGACAGATCAGTAAAGGACCATACTAGTTCTTTAGACATTCAAATGCGCTATCAAAACTTCAAGAAATAATTCTTCTCTAGCTTAGCAATCAGCCACTTGGACCCACTGCATTCTTCCAGATATGCAGAAATCTATCTAGGGATGAAATCGTGGCCCTGGTCATCACTGACCCCTGCTTGACCTATACATAAGTCGCCGTTCAGTCCCTGCAGTCTATATGGCTGTTAAATCAACGTGAGGTGGGCATCCTTGCTTTGCGCCTGCTCTGAATGAAACTAATGTCAGTAGAGTGTCCATCTGCTGTAAGACTGAATGACTGTTGGCCTGGATGATTGACCCCTATCCATCAGCCGAATGCTCTTACTACTGCAGCCTCTGGTTTGTTTTCAATCAGAATTGTTTGCTGACACACGTCATGGCTGAACTTTTTTCGTTGATTTAGAGATAGAACGATAATTAAAGTTCATCGCTGATAAGGTATTCGATCATCACTATTCAAGGTGTCCAGATTTTATTTTTTAAAATGAAACTTGAAGACAAACGGGCTGTCACCAGGGTCCACCTGTTTGTCTCCTAGTCTAAGTTAAAGTGTTTTTTTTTTATTATCCTGTCCTCTACGTTCCTGGGCTCAACGAGAAAGTCTCCTCCTCCTTCTCTCCCCTCCCCCCCCCCCCCCGCCCTCCACACACACACACCTAATTAGTTCAACTAATTAGGTGTTAGGTGTATGTGTGTGTGGGGGGGGGGGTAGGAGGAGACTTTCTCATAAGTTGTAAACGTTCCTGTTATTTAGCGCCTAGTCTCACTTAAGACTTTGAGACAGACAGAATGATTTAGCAATTTAGAAGTGTTCAAGCACATTGCAGGATCTCAGTAAGATTTTCAAAAATGAACTTTGTGCCCCCCTCCCCATAGTTCTGTATTTCCCAGCTGAACTAAGACAAATACCTAAATATAGTGTCGTTGTCGTACAGCAAAAATGAAATATAATTATAAAATACTGTACATGCAATAGTCGTGGCAAAGCGCCGAGAATATTCTGACAGCAGATTGATGTAGAATAAACGTGTCCTTGTTCGTTTCAGCAGTTTTAAGCCGTACTGCAAGATAAGGTCTGCGCTGTGCTGAGTGGCAGATCTTAAATAAAACTTTTTTTCCCCCCGAAAGTTTTGCCTTGAAGACTAGAAGACACAGCGAGGCATAGAGCCAGGATTATCGCTGAACCAACCCAGAAAAAAAAGGATCTCAGCAAGATTATGATTTTTTTTTTCTAGTTTTATTTTTTGTGTGTATACGGGTTTTGTTTTTTTTTTTTTTTGTTGCTTTTCAATGTGTGTGTGTGACGAATAATTGTAGAGCATGTAATTCTAAGAGCATGAAAAATAAAAAAAAAACAACAGAAAACGCAAAGGTTTTCTATTAACCCGTTTTAATGGCGCAGGTTGGTTGGTTGTCTCCTCCCTCTTCCCCCGTTCCCATGTAAGATGTAGATACATGGATAGGTAGATACATGTATGATGTAGATACATGGATAGGTAGATACATGTATGATGTAGATACATGGATAGGTAGATACATGTATGATGTAGATACATGGATAGGTAGATACATGTATGATGTAGATACATGGATAGGTAGATACATGTATGATGTAGATACATGTATAGGTAGATACATGTATGATGTAGATACATGTATGATGTAGATACATGGATAGGTAGATACATGTATGATGTAGATACATGGATAGGTAGATACATGTATGATGTAGATACATGTATAGGTAGATACATGGATAGGTAGATCGCAATTTGCAGCTGTAGGTGTGTACGAGATGTTAAGCATTTTGAGTGCTACCCGCGTTTCAAACCTCGCTATCTAGACAGATGATCTAACAACGTTGGTTTTGTGGGAGGGATTAGTCTATACCTTGACCATTTCGTTATGGAGTTTCCCTTAAGGTCCTACACGGATCCTTGACCTCAAGGTGCCTACAGGACTCTACAGGACCCGCCCAATGATGCAGAGAGATGCTGCGGTAGCTGGGAGTGGAAGGAATGATAAATGGCAAGAGATGCTCATGTTTGCCAAGACGTACCGGGTTGTGTGGGATCATACGTTGCAACTATGAAGGCCTGTGGGTCAGGTTGTGATGCCCTAGCGACGATGCACACGGCTTCTGATCCTAACATTTCAGGGCAATAGGCCAATTTTTTTTTTCTTTTTAAATTGAGTTTATTGACTTATACTGTAAAACATCTAGCTGGTTCTGAACTTAATTTTAAACCATGACTTCCAGCATTACAATGAAAAAAAAAATAAATCAAATAAAATGCTCAAGAGATGCATGACTTACCAGGAATTCGTGTTATTTGCAGTTCATCATATAGGGAGCGTTCTAAAGGATCTACAAACACAAGAATAGATTAAAATGTTGGAAGCTCGGCGGAAACTTGACATTGCGTCCTAAGTGAGAGCTCTCCTTATTACAAACTATTCGTTTTTGTCACAGCGCTAACGAATTTACCTTGGGACAATACTAATCTTGCAGTTCTGCATCCTTTCAAAAATTTCTTAGCTTATATATTCGATGTAGGTCTTCCCCTAGAGCTACGTGTGGACGAAAATCTTTTTGAAAATAAAAAGCGGTACCGTCCTTATTTATTGCTATTTTGGCATCATCGTCATTATCAATGCTTTTTTTTTATCTTTTGTCAGGGTATAGATCTCACAGCAAAGATCTTTCTGTTTTGTTGTTGTTGTTGTTGTTTTTTTTTTTGTATTTGGTTTTGTTTTTTTTGTGTTTGTTTTTGTTTTTGTTTTTTTTTTGTTTTTTTTTTTTTTGGGGGGAGGGGTCTTCCATTTTGTACCCGCTCTCTTCAATGCGGCCGCTAAAATTTAAAAGTACTTTGATTCTTCTCCGCGTTGCCATTCATATTGGAGAACTTGTCTAGTGTTTCCACTGAAGACCATGTCTAGTTTTAAAGGAATTGTCTAGAAATACCCTGGGAGGACTCGTCTTGTAGTTCCACTAAAGGTGAGGACGAATTTCGTGGTTCCGTCGAAGAATTGTATGTAATGGTTCCATAGGATGCGTGTGGTAGTTTTATTGAAAGGCATGCCTTTTGATTCCAATAAATTCAGTGAAATCTTTTGTCTAATTGTGACGCCAAATCAATGATAAATATAACAACCGTCAAACGCAGTTCCGAGAGAGAGAGAGAGAGAGAGAGAGAGAGGTTAAATTCCCCAATTTATGAAGAATTGATAAGGTCAGACCTCTCTTCGTCTTGCATAATGCATACACATATACTTTCTATTTAATCGAAAAATTCACGTTTTACCCACAAATGTGCGGCAAACGAAGAAAGCTCCTTTTTGAAGTTTTTCTCATTTACAAAGGAACCTTATTCAAACATTTAATTAACAGAATGGAAAGAAATGAATTATATACGAGACTCTGCTTCAATTCAAAAGCCATCTTTGTTTTCCTTTCACTTGATAGCGTAATACCTTATGTCATATTTATTTTATTTTTAGTTTCTTACTCGCCGTCGGGACGTTTGGCAGACTTAGACCTCTTTTCTGTGTAAGATTATTAACTTAAACTGCGAAATATTTCAAGCTGTCTTGGAAAGCAATAACAAAATAAAACGCATCTACCGTTTGAATAGCATGCAGTTTCCTCGTCTGCACACACGGAATTCTGGGTCACTGGAGGCCTTTCATCATAGGCTTATGGTGTATAGAATATTCTTTAAATAGTGCTTTCTGTTTGTGTCGTATAATTCCAAACAAAGCGTCTTTTCAATTAGAAGCTTTCGTTACACTGAATGCTGCACGTTCTTTCGCAATCGACGTTTAAAAATTCTAAGCTGAATAGTTTTGAGACTCGCAGTGTAAATGGTATTTTTTCGTGTTCGTTTCAAATCTTTCAGTTATTTTGCAGGCATCACTAGTCTTGTAGATACTCAGGCCGATCATTGAATGTCGTAGGGTAAGTTTGGGTCATTTTTTTCCGTAGATGTACGGTGTAGAGTGGAAGACTTTTAGCTCTAAAGACTGTAATAATCAATTTTGTCCAAACATGATATCATCACTTTAACCCGGCTTAATTGTGAAGCAAAAAAATAGAAAAGAGTTTTGTTTTAGTCACGTAATTTATTTTAAGATTTTGGTAGAATGTGTCGTAACGATTCATAATTTACAATCGTTTTATCGCCGTTGTTATTTTTTTTTATTTTTTGATTGGTTTTTCCACCTAAAACAAAGTTCAGAAGGCTGGTATAAGTCAAGATCGAGCCCATGGCAATCGACCTTATTTTTTTTTAATATTTAAAGCATCAGTTCTTAATATCTTCATTGCGAAACTTTAAAAAAGCGAAGAAAAACTGAAGGTTATACTTTGACACTACATGTATTAAAATCTTTTTATCGTAGTGACGTGGTTGCTACAATAATTACACTGAAGCTAGGTTTAAAAAACACAATCCTGAGCTGCTACACTTTTTTTTATATATGTGTGGAAACTGGTTACGTTATGTGAGCATGAGATAACTTCAAAACGATGGCAATAATTTTGTTGGCCTAAGTACATGTAATTTTTTGCTATTTGAATCTCTCTCCCTCTTTCTCTCTCCTACTATCTCATTTCTCTCTAGTCTTCCTCTCTCGCTCAACCTCGCTCTTTCTAATTTCTCACCCTCTTTCTTGTTCTCTAGTCTATCTATCTCTCACTGCTACCTCTCTCTCTCTCTCTCTCTCTCTCTCTCTCTCTCTCTCTCTCTCTCTCTCTCTCTCTCTCTCTCTCTCTCTCTCTCTCTCTCTCTCTCCCCGCAGATTGTTATAATTATTACCTTATTTTTTTTTTAATACAAGCATGTATATTCTCATAGCTTCCCATGCTGTGTTCGAGTCACAGGGTCATGATTACAAAGTGTCTGGTGATGATAGCAGTAATGAATGCCGAGGTCATTAAATGTGTTGCCATGTAGAGTGAATGGTGTGAACGCTTATGTTGAGGGTATAAATTGTCTTTGTACATGATTCTTATCATCATTTGGATGGAAGGGAGACTGGAACAGATGGTGTAATATGAATTCTTTTTCTGTATGTGATTGTGAATGTAGATGTCCGAGAGAATGATAATACGGGTATATAGAATTGGAGAGAGAGAGAGAGAGAGAGAGAGAGAGAGAGAGAGAGAGAGAGAGAGAGAGAGAGAGAGAGAGAGAGAGAGAGAGAGAGGACATAGATTATGAGCATGACTTTGTCTTTGTCATTACCCTCTTCTCTTTTGCTGATTTGGAGGGGAGGGGGTTTGAAGACAATTAAAAAAAAACCCAGATAAATATTGTAATAATAAAACAGCCATTGCAGGGGCGTTAAGCATCATTAAAACTTTTCAAGGAATTTTTTTGTTGTTTTGAAGCTTCATTGCGACCTTTTTGATTTGATAAAAAAAAAAACAAGTTGTTTAACTGTACCAAGGTAGGCTTGAACAGAAGGCGGACAAGTGAAATGAGCATCAGTCATGGCAGCTAGAACAGAAGGCGGACACGTGAAATGAGCATCAGTCATGGCAGGTAGAACAGAAGGCGGACACGTGAAATGAGCATCAGTCATGGCAGGTAGAACAGAAGGCGGACACGTGAAATGAGCATCAGTCATGGCAGGTAGAACAGAAGGCGGACACGTGAAATGAGCATCAGTCATGGCAGCTAGAACAGAAGGCGGACACGTGAAATGAGCATCAGTCATGGCAGGTAGAACAGAAGGCGGACACGTGAAATGAGCATCAGTCATGGCAGCTAGAACAGAAGGCGGACAAGTGAAATGAGCATCAGTCATGGCAGCTAGAACAGAAGGCGGACAAGTGAAATGAGCATCAGTCATGGCAGCTAGAACAGAAGGCGGACAAGTGAAATGAGCATCAGTCATGGCAGCTAGAACAGAAGGCGGACACGTGAAATGAGCATCAGTCATGGCAGCTAGAACAGAAGGCGGACACGTGAAATGAGCATCAGTCATGGCAGGTAGAACAGAAGGCGGACAAGTGAAATGAGCATCAGTCATAGCAGGTAGATGAGTCAGAGTGTCAGGTGATGTTTTTGAAAGTCGTGGACGCCTTCAATTGTATCAAAATAGTTGTGCCCATCGAGATATGTCTCGGTGACCTTGCATCTGATAGTGTGATTATTGACGACAACACAATGTCGTACAGTATTATCATTTATCTGCCGGGACTGGAGTATTTCGTAACATATGAGAGGGTGCTTGAACCGATGCGGAAACTGGGGTACTGGAGTACCTCGAGCAGTAGACCATCATTAGCGCATGTCTTCCGAGTCGCTCATCTTGGCATGACAGGTTATAGTTTGGGAACACGGCAGTGGGCAAAATTGGCTCGTGTTGTCAGATTGATAGTCTGGGAACACGGCAGTGGGCAAAATTGGCTCGTGTTGTCAGATTGATAGTCTGAGAACATGGCAGTGAGCAAAATTGGCTCGTGTTGTCAGATTGATAGTCTGAGAGCATGGCAGTGAGCAAAATAGGCTCTTGCTGTCAGATTGATAGTCTGAGAGCATGGCAGTGAGCAAAATAGGCTCTTGCTGTCAGATTGATTGTCTGAGAGCATGGCAATGAGCAGAATTGGCCTATGTTGTCAGTTGTCTAGTCTGTGAACTTGGAAATGAGCAGAATTGGCTCACTTTGTCAGTTTATAGTCTGATAACATGGCAATGAGCAAAATCAGCTCATCTTGACAGTTTGAAAGTGTGAGAGCAGGGCCATGGATAAAATTGGTTCATGCTAATGGGCTGGTAGTCTGGGAACGTGGCAAAGAGCTTTGCGGTACATGTATTAATACTTAGAGCCTGATTTCATGACATCCGTTTAGAAATTATGATGTTAGATTGTGAGTAAAAAATTACCTTACGGCGGGTCAGAGGTGATAAAGCAAGGGCCTTATTATTTCACAAACATTTAGACAACCCTGGCGTCACACTTGTTCCTCCTATTGCACCCTATCTTTTTTTTAAGATATCGTCGTTGTGTTTTGTTCACATGACCCGTTAATAGCCGGACTGGAACTAAAGCAAAAAAAGAAACCCACGCCAGCGATTCGCTTATAATGCTGGTAATCACAAGACTGGCTTGGATGATTTGCGTAGGAGGTGGGAAGCAATGGCTCCTCGATCCAGGAAGGTGAGAAGAGCGTTTGCTAGGAAGCAGGGGCTCATCGATCTAGGAAGGTGAGAAGAGCGTTTGCTCGGAAGCCGGGGCTCATCGATCCAGGAAGGTGAGAAGAGCGTTTGCTAGGAAGCAGGGGCTCATCGATCTAGGAAGGTGAGAAGAGCGTTTGCTAGGAAGCCGGGGCTCATCGATGTAGGAAGGTGAGAAGAGCGTTTGCTAGGAAGCAGGGGCTCATCGATCTAGGAAGGTGAGAACAGCGTTTGCTAGGAAGCAGGGGCTCATCGATCCAGGAAGGTGAGAAGAGCGTTTGCTAGGAAGCAGGGGCTCATCGATCTAGGAAGGTGAGAAGAGCGTTTGCTCGGAAGCCGGGGCTCCAACTAGTTCCTTGCTGGGCTGCGTTGTTGTCACGAGAATGAGCGGCCAAAATGATAGTAGTTCTACAGGACAAGAATTGTCGAAATGCTTCTTCTTTTGTGGTTCTACTACTACTGCTACTACTACTACTACTGCTACTACTACTACTACTACTACTACTACTACTACTACTACTACTACTACTACTACTACTACTACTACTACTACTACTACTACTACTACTACTACTACTATTACTACTACTACTGCTGCTGCTGCTGCTGCTGCTGCTGCTACTACTACTACTACTACTACTACTACTACTACTACTACTACTACTACTACTACTACTACTACTACTACTAAAACAACAACAACAACAATAGCAACAAAAACAACAACTACTACTACTGCTATTATTACTACTGCTGCTGCTGTTGCTGCTACTAGTACCACTACCACCACCACCACCGCTACGTCTATTCTCCTTCTTTTCCTACGACATCATGGTCGCTGTCTTCTTTTTCTTTTCATTTCCTTCGTATTCATCCTTCCACCCTTCTTTCTCCTCAACCTACGATGCATTTTGTCCATATGATTTATTACCCCCATCGCCCTCATTATCATTATGGTGGTCACACCTTTTGCCTCATTAATCATCACGTGAAGTGACGTTTATAATGCTCAGTGGTTGTATTAATCAGATTAACAAATGTGTACGGCCTGCCTCTTTGTTAGTTTTTTTTTTTGCTGTTTTTTTGTTTTTTTTGTTTTTTTTACGGGCTATTGATTTGTTGAAGTAAACTTTTGAAGATTCTATGTAAATTGTCGACTATAATTTTAGTATCTGTACTCTCATTTACTTCTTAAACGTTTTGCGCTTGGGGTATGCTCAATGAAGTTAAATTATTTCCAAGTCGCTTTTATGAAGTGTTTATTATTATTATTATTATTATTATTATTATTATTATTATTATTATTATTATTATTATTATTATTATTATTATTATTATTATTATTAATGTTGTTACTGAAATTATTATTATTATTGTTATTTTGATTCTGAAACTTAACTTTTTTTTTGTCTCGTACTGATCCTTCCAAAATGAGACTCAAAAGGGAGCGACGTCTAATTTCACCTCTTGCCTCTTATTTCAATAATTTTCATTTTATGGCAAATCAGTTTTTTTGTTTGTTTTGTTTTGTTTTGTATTTTTATTTATTTTATTTATTTTTTTTTTTTTTGGGTGGGTGTTTTGTTTTTTTGTAAAGTCATATCACCTTAGTACATGTACTTTGCTAAGGCATACGTCCCTAGCTCAAGTTTCCGATAGAATCGCAGACGGCTTTCCGTCAAGCCAAAAAATAAGTTTTGTCAATGGCTGAGACTCAACCTGCAGAATGATGTTCTAATCATTTCTGGACCACTTTGTTGAAGTTCCAACGCTCTACTGATTAAGCCGTGTGGTGCGACGTTATAAAGAAAATGAGATATTGCTTTAGATTTATAGTAACTCGTTCACAAATGGGGTGTAATTTTCTTTTACTGTCCTGACATACAGAGAGAGAGAGAGAGATGGGTGTCCCTACGATATGGTTTGTGTGTGTGTGTGTGTGTGGGGGGGTGCAAATTAATATAATATGGGGAAACAAGGCCCAATGTCGATCTAATCATGGCAATTATACTGATGATGTGCTGGACAAGTTAGTCACCGCTACTTCCACTTCTTATCAGAAAATAATTCACCTCTCGAGGGGACAAAAAAATAAAAAAGAAGAAAAATCACTGCATTGTGCAGAGGGAGTAAGCCGGACGGATGTTGACTTTTTTTTTCCCCCCCAAACGAGTTTCTCTGGTTCTGGCCCCGACAGCACACAGAAACCTTTTAAGTGTTTTGCCCACTTTCTTTATGGATTTTATAAAGTTATCTAATCCAGAGAGGGTCAAAAAGCGTGCTGGGATCAGTTTAGCCCAACCGGTCTCATCAGATCCTTACGACCCCCCATTGTGGCGACTTAGGAGACGAAACAATAATTATGAAAAAACCCGAGACATGGTTTTTTTTTTGTCACGTCACGTAACGGTGTGTCGCGCCATTGCGTTTCAGGATTCCGGCTCTAGATCTTGATGTTGATCGATAATCATCGTTCGGCACACGTTTAGATCGAGAACTAGATCTAGATTTACGTGTTCCTGTGGTAGGTTCCTGATAGATTGACGACGAGAACTAGATCTAGATTTACGTGTTCCTGAGGTAGGTTCCTGATAGATTGACGACGAGAACTAGATCTAGATTTACGTGTTCCTGTGGTAGGTTCCTGATAGATTGACGACGAGAACTAGATCTAGATTTACGTGTTCCTGTGGTAGGTTCCTGACAGATTGACGACGAGAACTAGATCTAGTTCCAACTTATTGGAAAAAACCAATGCCTTGACACCGGGTTATAGTAATTTGCAAACATTTATGCGGGCCCTCCACTACGCAGATCTATCGTCAAGCCATACGATCAAGCCATCTGATGTTTGAACTGATTCAAACGGACAGACGATAATGTGTCTCCACATTAGTCAGATGGACCATCAGGACCTATCCCGCCCTACTAGGTGAAAAAGAAATCGCGGCGAGCAGAATTAAAATAAAAACCACAATATTAAGTGCGTAAGCCCTTGTTATTTAGTATCATTTTACATGGAAATTCGACGGTGAATTCGATTCCGAAGTCAGATTTGCAAAATTCAACAATTTTTATTCCACTTTTTTTCGTCCCGCCTAAGCTGACTGACGACCAATCTGAAAATATCAAGCACTGCTTGATATCTCAGCGGTTCAGATCTGTCCATCGGATTCAGATGAATCTGAATACGATTTCGCCCCACACAATGGGGATCTATCGTCAAGCTACACCTGATCGTATGGCTTGACGATAGATCTGCGTAGTGGAGGGCCCGCATTAGAAATCTCAAAGCATGCCTCCCTCAAACAGGTGATTATGATAGTCTAATTTTCATTACGGCCGAAATGCGCGAAGACATGTCGTGGTGGAGAAACAACGCCAATAAATACCGTGTTCTGCTTTCGCCGCGTCTAACCCTATAACCAGAACTACTGATGCCAGCAATACTGGTTGGGGTCTTACAGGGGGTCTGTGGTCTAAAGACGAGCAGTCAGCACAATTTACATATTACAGAACTCAAAGCTGCCTTACTTTCTATTAAAGCTTTCATTTCAAATAAGAGAAACTGTTTCGTTCACTTTCTGTCTGATAATCCTACCACAGTTTATGTGTATCAATAAACAAGGTAAGTACGAAAAAAACATTTTATGAGATAACTTGGGTATGGTGCATTGAGCGCAACAATTGGGCATCTGCCAGGTGCAGATAACATTGAGGCTGACAAGAAAAGCTTGTGGCTATTGAGGCTGATAAGAAAAGAAAGTTTCTAGGATTAGAGACAGAGAAATGTTGAGTCTGTGAGACGCAGAATTCCGCTCATTATTGGTCAATTTGACATAGGATTATTTGCAAGGAGAGAAATCGGAAAGTTCAGTGCTACGTGTCTAGGTACAAAGATAGTGAGTCTTGGCGCACAGTCTTGGCCTTCGCATATAATCCCTCCATTCAGC
This sequence comes from Elysia crispata, assembly GCA_033675545.1. Classification (NCBI taxonomy): domain Eukaryota; kingdom Metazoa; phylum Mollusca; class Gastropoda; family Plakobranchidae; genus Elysia; species Elysia crispata. Next base: position 52,937 of record JAWDGP010007238.1, on the reverse strand, counting down.
ATTATTTTAAAAGTTTTAAACTAAGATAGGAATGGATGAGACAAATTGGGTTTTAGTTCAGTGTTAAAAAACCCAAGTGTGGTTTTCCAAGCTTGTAACCCTCTTGATATCGATCTTACCTGCGGGGTCTGAACAAGTCTTGTAACATCTCACATCCTATCCTGAACAAGTCCGGGATGATATGCTTGCCACCTCTAAAAATGGATATTTTTTTTTGTTGTCAATGGGATAAAGCTCCCAACACACTCTCCGTCTTAGCCTTTTTACAATCATTACATGATAAAGGCTTGGTTCTAGTGTCTTAAATTCTGCAAGATCTGTTGTCTCCAGCATAAGATATTCACAATGACACCATGGGGAATCACCTTCTTATACGAAAATTCATGAGTGGAGTATCCAACCTGAGGCGTCAATTACTGCCACCGTCCTGTATCTGGAATCCCGAGGTTGTCCTCACATTTCTAAAATCATGGTCACCTGCCGCCACCTTGTCCTTGCCACAACTGAGTATGAAACTACTCGTGTTCATGCTTCTAGCTACTGGCCAGCGCGGTCAATCAATGATGCAGCGCTGCGTTCAAAATATGGCTGTGAAACAGTCGTGTATATATAAAGCAATTACCAAAAACGAGCAGGTCCGGTACCCATGTGGACAAACTAGTTCTCTGTACATACCCCGTGGATAGACCTCTAGTTCTCTGTACATACCCCGTGGATAGACCTCTTAGTCTGGTTCTTCATATCAAAGAATACTTAAAGCGGACTAAACTGTCATAAGAGATCAGGGGTGGACCAAACAGGTCTTCAAACTCTACCTTCAAAGCCGTTCAACCAGACAGCATCAACCAGCCTTGCAGATTCTCGATAATTATGTTCCTCAGGACACCATTCTCAAATTTGCCGGATGGAAGTCATCCACTACCTTGGCTCGATATTATAAACGTCCAGTCATAGCGGATCCTGAAAATTTTCGTCCATGCGGTGCTGACTACATCGCCCCTGTTAGTTTATCTTTGTAAAGGCTATCTTCACATCAACGGGGCTTTGTCAAAGGCTATCTTCACATCAACGGGGCTTGACCTTTCCTCCTCAAACCACGTGACAGACACGACCTTTAGAATCTCGTTTGGGCCATCTCATTTTGAAATGGGAGAGATGGAGTTAAATAATAAAACGAACTTACCAGTGATGTTTGATTGGGACTCCATCGACTCCACGAGGGACTGGGAGGGGCAAAAGCCCTCCCTTACCTTCCGCACAAGCCTCATGTTTGTCCCTTCGTGTCTTGTCTGTCATTGTGATATCGATGTTAAAGCCCGAGGACACGTGAAGAATAAAGTAGACACAATTCAAAAAATGATAGATGGATACATGAATTTTTACAGAAACAATGCAAGCAAGAATGTGTTTCCTAAATTACATTTTCTGGAACATTACTGCACCCAGTGGATTTCCAGATGGGGTTTTGGAATGGGTCTTCACGGGGAGCAGGGAGTAGAGCTCCATAAAGAAGCTAGAGAACCAAGCCCAAGGCACAAGACTAGCAGAGGATAAATTCAAAGTCATAATGAAATCACATCTGGCCCAAGTCTCTCCAACCCTTCACTGTTTACTTCCAAGTGCAGTGAAGCGGAAAGAAAAAAAAACTGACAAAATGAAAGTCACCAGAGGACTAGAGCCGGAATGAATAGTTATGTTTGTCCTGGGTAGAGAGCTTTAAATTAAGTTAAACTTTGTACAGTCCCTGGCTCACACAGTATGTGAATGTTGGTTGAATAGGCATTATAACGTAGAGTGTGCTTCACCCCATGTCTGTAACTTATACTGTAAATCACCAGCCGAACCCATAATTATTGTGTTGGAAAGTTGAATGGGGAGAAAGATTTATTATCCTCGAGCAATTTAGTGGGTAACTTGATAGAATTATCTTCACTTCAAATCTCTTAGGGCCTTTGTATAGCACCACTACCTCTAGTAGGGCAGAAATAATGCTCAATAGCTCCTCTCCAAGCCAACATTCCAGCACAATTCTACCATCATGAGAATCAGCAATGTTTGTACTTTGAATAATGAAACAATAATTTCCAGAAAAAATCCAGTAAATTAATTAAATTAACCAATATCTAATTAATTATGACCTTCAATAAAGATACACATATGGGTTTTTGTTTCCCAAGTTATCATCACCTGCTTAACTTTCTTCATTTATTTTGATGCGTGCGTCTTATTAAGCTTTGAACAATCTTTAAAATGATATCCTTTTCTAGCCTCTAGCTTTAAAATTGCATTTTCTATGATTTTTCAAATGTAATGGAATTTTTATAAATTGTGATAAACAAGCTCAGCAGTGAGGCTTCGCGAGCCAGTGCACTGTCATGGTTCACTGAACTTTTCCTCTGGTATCATATTACCGGTGAGGCAGGCAAACTAAGTGGCGCCCTGTAAACAGCCTGCTTGTCAGACACTGTCGTTTTAAAGATTGATTTTTTGATTTTGATGCGTGCGTCTTATTAAGCTTTGAACAATCTTTAAAATGATATCCTTTTCTAGCCTCTAGCTTTAAAATTGCATTTTCTATGATTTTTCAAATGTAATGGAATTTTTATAAATTGTGATAAACAAGCTCAGCAGTGAGGCTTCGCGAGCCAGTGCACTGTCATGGTTCACTGAACTTTTCCTCTGGTATCATATTACCGGTGAGGCAGGCAAACTAAGTGGCGCCCTGTAAACAGCCTGCTTGTCAGACACTGTCGTTTTAAAGATTGATTTTTTGTTAAAAATGTACATTTAATAAACACGTGTAATCAAAATGCTTCATTATCTGTTGCAACACTGCAAGGTGTTATCTGCTATGTCTCAGTTTAACATGGTATTTTTAAGGAAAGAAATCCAACAAAATAGTGATTGTTCTACGTTAATTTTTTTTTCCTTGTTCTACTGGAAACGTTTTTCTATAATGGCTGAGTTTTTTTTAGATTTTTTTTTCAATACAATGGCACTGTCCAGCAGAATGTTTCTCATTGTAAAAAAAATACTACCGTAACACTGTCTTGTCCTTTTGATTGTTTTATATGATAAGTTTGACGTATTCTATTCTTTTCTCGCTTTTTTTTTTTTTTGTTTACATAACTTTATTTCCGTCTGTCTGGTTAACGTTAACTTTGTTTCAATCTCTCTCTCTCTCTCTCTCTCTCTCTCTCTCTCTCTCTCTCTCTCTCTCTCTCTCTCTCCCTCCCCTCTCTCTCTCTCTCCCTCCCTCTTTCTCAAACTCTATCTCAGTACGTCTGTGTGTGTGTGTCCCTCTCTCACAACACTATCCACATGTCTCAGCCTGTCCTGTATCTCTCTGTCTATCTCTCTCATCTGTCTGTCTGTCTCTCTCTATGTCTATCTCTCTCATCTGTTTGTCTCTCTGTCTCTCTCTCTCTCTCTCTCGATCTATTTATCTATATTTTCTCTCCTCCCTTTAATTCCCCTTTCTCTTCTGCCCCCTGCTACCCAACCACCCACCCATCTACCCCCCCCCCCACACACACACACACTTTCCACTCTCTCTCACTACCTCTCCTCCCTTATCTTTGCTTTGTTTACTTCAGATCGGTAAAACACGTATATATACGTGTGTAGTGATAAAACCGAGCGTGTAAGAACAATTAGCACACCATTGTCGCCGATAGCTCTGACGTCGACTTAGGGGAAGTCAACTCGATAATTATCGTTGTGTACAAAGTATATCAGCAAGTTGTTTGCTTCAATGGAGCTCACGTGTGTCTTCAATGATGTACAAATATTATATCAAAACAAGAATAAAAAAAAAAAAAAAAAAAAAAAACTTGTGGTCGATTAAAGCGTAGATCTAGAAAATGACACACTAGTGTATCTTGGCGGTATTATTGATTAATTTTCCTCCAAGCCGTGTTTGTATTCTTTTTTGACTTTGTGCAGTAGAGCCTGCACTAAGTATGATACACCTTACATTGCTCTTACGAGTACCTAAGCAAGTAAAATCTTGCATTTAATTTCTTATATAAACGCAACGGAATCAAGACGCTTTGAGGCATCTCGGGAACTTATTAAATGAGTCAGATTGTTGGAACACAATCAAGCTTAAAGCTAAAAAGATCTTTATTGAGCGCTCATATCAAGGTTTGTAATATACTAGGTACAAACAAAAAGTGCCTGAAGGAGCATTGCCTTGTGTGAATTCACTGCTGCCCATTTACTTGTATTTATAGGCTGTAAGATAAAGAGCGTTGGAAAGAATATAAATAGATTGTTGTTGTTGTTATTGTTGCTCCGGTTTGGTTCTGATTCTGCCTCATGGGAGGTTTTTCAGCTACTCAAATCGGATCTCTTTTCTCGAAACAAACTTTGAAAATATGTCAGACCTTCCTTGTTTGCTGCATGTAGAGAGATTAAAAATTTATCATTACTTTTCGTTTTTTGTATGAGAGATTAATCAAGTTGCCGTCCCGCAATATTCTTTATGGATTTTCCTCGAACTCCACAGATAACTAACTATTTTACTTGTTTTTTCACTTAACAGGATTTTAGTCTAACTGGAAGTTTGCCTCTCTTTCTTTATTTCTCTCTCTCTCTCTCTCCCCCCCCCCCCCTTTTTTTTTCCTCTCTATCTAGTATATCGTGTGTTTTCCTCCTCATTTTTCTCTCTTTCTTCTTGCCATTTACGCCTCTCTCTCCCTCCCTTCTTCTCCCTCTCTCTCTCTCTCTCTCTCTCTCTCTCTCTCTCTCTCTCTCTCTCTCTCTCTCTCTCTCTCTCTCTCTCTCTCTCTCTCTCTCTCTCGGGACATCTATCTATCTAGCTACCCATTGTACTGCTGATTTGTAACGAAAGCTCTAACTTCCCATCTTCCCTTTCCCAATTCAGTACCGTCCTTGCATTACTCGGCGTGTCTTTCTCTGTAACAAACTTATTTTTATCATATCGATGCAATTTCTAGATCGTATTTCATGGAACAAAACACAAACCAGAATACCATTGACTTGGGTTTGTACTCATCTGACAGGGAAGAAAACTCTTGAAAAACGTTTTATCAGTAAAATCAATAAAACTAATAGTGGTAATCGGATTATGTTCGAAACAAAACAAACAAACAAAAAAAAAAAAAAAAGACAACGCTCTCATAGTTAAATGCCTACATTGATGTCACTTTAGCACAAAAAAAAAAGCCCTGTATGTGACTCGTCTTATACGGTCAGTTGGTTTACTTCAACGGCTAACGCCATGTAATGCTGCGGTCTGATATACATGTAAATCTAGACTTTATTATGTATAAATCTGACAGTCCTGTCGAAACCCCAGGTCGTGCCGCCCCTCAACATCCGGATTATAACCGGACCATTTTAGTTTAAGCCTGCTTTGTTCCGTCATGCTGCGGAGCTGGCGTGTTGGCAGATCACCTTCGTGGAACTGGAAACACACGAGAAGCGAATGGCGTTGTTTTACTGCAATGGTACAATCATGATTTCTCTAATTTTTTTTTTTTTTACATTTCTTTAGGCCATGTCCTAGCACATGCAATTATGCTGGGGCTTCAAAGTCTTTAACCACGCCAAGGCCGTGTTTTGTCTTTTTATTGCTTTGTCTTGTTTTAAGTGGATCATAGAGTGTGGCGCGACACAACGAGAAGAAATGGCGTCGACTGTCGAGAGGGAAAGAGCGAAGAGAGGGGGGTAAGAAAGATAAAATAGACAAAAGAAAATGCACGCCTTTATTTCTTTACTTCCTAACATGTGAGTGTCTCAAGTGGACATTTCGCAACTTATAATATGTGTATGTATTTTGTTTGTTTTTTTTTTACACGGGCATAGAATATATTTATAGCCAACTCAAAACCATACAATACGTTTCGCATCGAAAATTAATCTCTTGATATATATACAGAGAGAGAGAGAGAGAGAGAGAGAGAGAGAGAGAGAGAGTAAACGAACCCTTTGTCTCCCCATGTGACTTATCCTGTCACTTGTTTTGTTTCCTTTCTTGCGAGCGGTGAAACTTCAAAACTTGCCTTACATGGGCAGAGGACAAATTATTCATGCTTTCTTAAGTTCCGGGAGATCCTTATAGGGAGACACGACGGGAACAGTAATGTCTCTTAAAATTGTTTCGTAGTAGGAACTTTACAACTTGAAACGAGGTTGAATACTAGCCTATTCGGAAATAACATTCGCATAGGGCTGGATACATTGTACAAAAACAGGGCCCTCAAATGTCATAATAATATATTTATAAGCCGATTTCTCAATAAAATGATACGTTGAAATGCGTTTTCGCACAAAAACAGGCCCGTCACTTTCTTGTTTCATCATGCCCTACGCTAGATACATGTATATAGGTTTCGAAACTTCACCCACAGCTACGCGGCATTCAGATAGATCTAGATGGACAACGTTATTTTGCTAGGCCTAGAATAGATCTAGATCTAGATCTAGTTGTTTGTGAAGGTGTATCAACTCCTAAGTTTCTCGAGGACTGCGCGAATTCCGACCTATAAAACTAGCAGTCTCCGCACTTAGACGATCCATTTCAGTCCGATAAGCCGCTAGACGAAGTCACCTGGACCATTCGTGTACATGTAACGTTACTGTCACTAGGACTTGTAACACGTTACTGATCTAGACTGTGCGACTCTACCTTGGATTTCGGTGAGGATGGGAATGTTAGTGTGTTTGATCTAATTCTAGAATTAATTAACGTGCGGTCTAGATTTAGATCTAAAACAGGTTTATAAAGAGATCAGAATTTAAGGATTAGTTTGAATCGTAGCATTTTTAACAGAGTGAGTGAGTTGAAAAAAGAAATATCTTTAGTATGCCTAGCTACGGATTTTTTTAAAAACAAAATTAGGGATGGATTATGTTCAATTATCCATTTTTTGTGTATTAATGTATTTATTTATGCTTTATTTTTTGTTTGTTTATTTTTATTTGGCGGTGATGAACAAACTCTTATTTTGTGCGGTTCACAAAACAAGGGAACTGTTTGTGCTTGTGTATTTTTATTGTCGCCCATTGTAAATCTAAGCAGATGTAGTTATAGCGGTATTCTTCTCGATGCTGAAATAGTAGTAGTAGTAGTAGTAGTAGTAGTAGTAGTAGTAGTAGTAGCAATAGTGTTCGTGTGGTACTAGTAGCAGAAGTTAACCATAGGTATAGCTTTATAAATGTTTGTTGTCGTTGTTGTTGTTATTTGTTACAAGTTCGAAGTAGTTTTAGTTTTCATTATAATCCATTTAGAAACTAGCTATGTGTACCGCTCGCTGTTCCTATAGCAGTCACAGGTGGCACAAACAATGATTGTGCGCGGACCTGGTAGCATAGGGATCTAAGCTGTCTAATCTAAAATGAATTAATAACTTCGTGATTACGAACCCTAAGAGATCTCTTGTCAGTTTGTTGCTCTTAGCGAATAAAGAAGATAATTGTCCTTTACAATTATCAGGAAAAATCAATAACTGTCCTATACAATTATCTGCAAAAATCAATAATTGTCCTTTACATCCAAAAGCCGTCGAACTGATTTATTGCACCTACGTTAGAGACGTGTCAGCTGTAAAGTTAGGATGAAAGTATGGTCAACAGTGATTGTTTCTATAAAAAACGGTCAAAATAGCAGAACGAGGCTTAGATCCATTTTTTTCAAATCCAGTTCTGGTTAGAGGGGAAAGTGTGGAAAATATCGCTGCTACTAGTGCGTTGAGATCTACATGGATGCAGACGTGGGGTTGGTTCTTTGTATGACTGTTGGGACAGAGTTGTTATTAAATTTTTCTGCGAGTCTGAGTGAATTAATTAAAAATCATCTATCGACGACCGCAAGCCAATGCTTTTTTGCGTCTATTAATTCTGGCCTAGATCTAATAATAGATATCTGTTAATAGATACGTTGGAGGTTTACGATACGTCTTAGCCATTACCATCTTTCTAGACAGATGGTACTGATCGTAGCCCATGCAAAAACCAATTGGCTTAAACTCGTCGGAAGATGATTTTACGTTATGGGTCCAGATCTCTTTTGTCTAACTAGGTTTCAAAACTATTATGAGTTCACGTCGACTTTGACGTAATTAGGGTGTATGTGTATGACTGTATAACCTATCGAAGATATCAATTTGTCAATGAGTACTTCATAATCGCTTGACCTTTGAACGCTGCGATTATGCAGAGACGGGCATCATGCAGTTAAAGATAGCCCTGCTAGTGCTAGATAGATCTAATGAGCTGTGGTGGTTCGAGGAAAAATACGCAGCTTTTAACCATGGCGTGTCGGTTGCTTTTGGTTTCGTTTTGTTTTTATGTTCTCGTGTATATGTGCGGTAAATGGGCGAATTGTCATCTGCCAATGTGATCTGACAAAGCAGAGAGCATATTGTTTAAATGATGAGATCATACTGTATTATAATAGTTATCCCCCCATTTTTTTTTTTTTCGATTTTCTTGTCTATTTTACTTCACATTTACAGTTGTAGTATGTGTCATTTAATTCATTTTTCTTCCTTTGATAAGGGAAAAAAAGGGGAGGGGGGAGACCGATACTTTGTTGTCTCTCTCATGTTTCATAGCACTGTGTGCACCTGAAAGTAGACCACAGAAGACACATTTGTCACCAGAAGTTTTCTCTTGCACTTCGGAGTGAAAATCTTCTTCCCTTAGATTATGCAGTTAAACAATTTTGTTTTGGCATCCAGCAACCACTTCGTAATGTCAGAACAATGGCTAACACCACATTCGTCCTTGTGGTGAAATGAAGAACGGGAAGTAAAATAACGGGTCAATTAATCTACGTGTCTCGCAGAGTAGAAACATGGCGCATTGTGACGCACGCTAGGCTTCCTTCCTGAAATTAGATCTGGATCTAGACTTCTCGCCGTGTTGCGTCAGCGAGTGCTGGATAAGACCTGTCTGGTCTGTCTCTTCAGGTTTTTAAATGAGTCATTTCTGTAATTTTTTTTTTCTGTTAGCTCTCTCTCTCTCTCTCTCTCTCTCTCTCTCTCTCTCTCTCTCTCTCTCTCTCTCTCTCTCTCTCTCTCTCGCACCAATGAAAATGACCCTTGCCTACCCGGCAATCAACGTTTTTGTGTCAGCAACAACTGGCCAATTTTTGTCTACAGTCAGGACGACATTTTACCGCAGTTCTTTTATGTAGACCAGGGTACGAAAATAATATGGGGGGGGGGGGGGGGGGGGATAAAAATAAGTGATGCGTTGTTGTCGTTTTTTCCACCACTCTTTAAGTCGGCCCTTCATTACTTTCATTACTAAAGCCTAGGATAATATTTTTCTGCCTGGGGAAGCTTGGCGATGGCAACATGGTTTTTTTTGTTTCTTTCTTTCCGGTGTCATGTTGTGCTTCTTGATTCAGCTTTTCGGTTCTTTTTATTTCTTGTTTTGTTTTAATTTTTTTGCTTTTTATTTTTTTAAGGTCTAGCTTTTTAAAAAAAAATTCTTTCACATCTTTCAGTTTTTATTCCTTTGACTCTGGGGGTTTTCCTTCTTTCATGTTTTAACGCTTTTTATTTATTTTTTTAATGGGAAAAAAAAAGGGGGGGTCGTCACAAAATTTGATCTCCTTTTCAGCAAAGTGCAATAGTTGCTTGTCTTAGTTTGATAACTCTTTGGGCGTATTAATGCTAATTTAAAGCAGACTTCTATTGCAATGAAAAATCGTACCCCTGTCAAGAATTTTATTTAAAAAAAAAAAAAATAAATAAATAAATATCCAGTGACATTTCGGCTGGGTCACAGAGTTGGTTGTGGAGTGCTCCTGACCACTGTTGGTACATTTCCATGTACATGTAGCTTGCAGATCTCGACTTTCCGCGATACGCGTGCTTCCGTGGTTTTTGCCTTTTCCGAGGATACACAACCTCTGAGTGAGAGGAGGAAGTGTTCCATGTAAGGTGAGGGTTAGGGTACACAACCTCTTAGTGAGAGGAGGAAGTGTTCCATGTAAGGTTAGGGTTAGGGTACACAACCTCTTAGTGAGAGGAGGAAGTGTTCCATGTAAGGTTAGGGTTAGGGTACTCAACCTCTTAGTGAGAGGAGGAAGTGTTCCATGTAAGGTGAGGGTTAGGGTTAGGGTACACAACCTCTTAGTGAGAGGAGGAAGTGTTCCATGTAAGGTGAGGGTTAGGGTACACAACCTCTTAGTGAGAGGAGGAAGTGTTCCATGTAAGGTGAGGGTTAGCGTTAGGGTACACAACCTCTTAGTGAGAGGAGGAAGTGTTCCATGTAAGGTTAGGGTTAGGGTACACAACCTCTTAGTGAGAGGAGGAAGTGTTCCATGTAAGGTGAGGGTTAGGGTTAGGGTACACAACCTCTTAGTGAGAGGAGGAAGTGTTCCATGTAAGGTGAGGGTTAGGGTTAGGGTACACAACCTCTTAGTGAGAGGAGGAAGTGTTCCATGTAAGGTGAGGGTTAGGGTTAGGGTACACAACCTTTTAGCGAGAGGAGGAAGTGTTCCATGTTAGGTGAGGGTTAGGGTACACAACCTTTTAGCGAGAGGAGGAAGTGTTCCATGAAGGTGAGGGTTAGGGTACACAACCTTTTAGCGAGAGGAGGAAGTGTTCCATGTAAGGTGAGGGTTAGGGTACACAACCTTTTAGCGAGAGGAGGAAGTGTTCCATGTAAGGTGAGGGTAAGGGTACACAACCTTTTAGCGAGAGGAGGAAGTGTTCCATGTAAGGTGAGGGTTAGGGTACACAACCTTTTAGCGAGAGGAGGAAGTGTTCCATGTAAGGTGAGGGCTCCCCACACATTTAAACATTTTAAGGCCACTGATTATTCCTGATGAAAGCACCTCTGAATGTGGGCTCATGTGATGTGTTTGTTTTTCTCAAGTTTCTTCCTTTTTCAATGTTTGAGACAGATAATATGAGAAATTGATAGTCTTGTGTAATTGTAGTGCATTCTAATATTTTTGCTCCCCGGGGCGCACTGGTTTTTATTTTTGGTGGGTTGCGCGCTTCCGCGAAAAAGTTGAGTGGTTTTGAAGTTTTTGAGTTGAGATCCCTGAGTTTGTTATCTTACCACAGACTAATACAAGCAATTGTGATCCTCCCCGGCCACTAGATGTATGATTGCATCACGCTCTATGCGAATGAAACCCAATCATGGACCAGTTTCATAAGGAGGTGAATTCTTCACCAATTTAAATGTCGGACTGCTCCTGTGTCAGGGAGAAACTCAGTTCAGATAATGGCTAGGCTCTAGCTCTTGAATTTCTGATAGGTGCAAAATTAAAAGAAAAAAAATAAACAAAACGGAAACTGGCTGCTGGATAAGAGAGGAAACAATATGTCTAATATTTTGACATAATTATAATTATGTCCAGTTTTCATCAATGTGTGTGTCTGCTTCTAGTTTTGTTTTGTTTTGTTTTGTTTTTCATATGGTTTCTGCTGTTTCATCAGCGTCTTTTTTGTTAGTTCTTTTACTGCTGAGTTGCACTTCTGCTTTTCTATTAATTTTAGAGCTGATTACTCCACCAGGCCTGGAAATGAACATGGCACGTTTCTTTTCTTTTTTTTTTTTTAATAAGGTTGTTTTCGCATGACCTGCTCTATAGTCTGATAGAACCCTGGCTTTCTCTCCGTTTTATGTTCTGCTTGACCCAGATCTAGATCTATATATTTCTGTGGAAAAATAATAATAGCGATTTAGATCTAGATGTCTGGTGCTGTTAAAGTTCATGCCAAGATCCTTTGCGAGGTGTGTTTACCGTTGATGCGGTCTCGTCCACAGGTCTGACAGTGATCATGATGGGAGTAATAATGTATTTCAATGGTTTCAGTTTAGTTGTGTTGTCCTAGTCATTGTTATTGTTGTTGCTGTTGTTGTTTTTGTTTTTGTTGTTGTTGTTGTTGTTGTTGTTGTTGTTGTTGTTGTTGTTGTTACTGTTGTGTTGATGTCGTTGATTGGTCTAGGCTTGTGTTCATCATTTTTCGAATTTGTAAGCTGCAGTTTCAGAAATTCTTTGAAGCTTTTACCTCGTTTTAAGAACATGAAGACGACATGCGTTTTTGAAATGATAACCAAACTCTCCTAGGAATGTCACCACCACACACTTTAATTTAAAAGCTAGAGGCTGTATATAAATGCAGTGTCAGTTATTATTGAAGTAACTGGAAATGTGGCCAATAATCAATACCTTGCTATGTTATTGTGCTCTCGCCATAATTTCTATGGTCTATCCTGTCTAGATTAATATGAAATCGACTGCACAGAAATAAATCAATGATACTAAATTTGATTATTACGTGGTTAAACTAGTCAAGATGTTTTATCCAATTAGTCGCTTTATGCTTGAGTGGTAATTTAAATTGCAATTTCACGCTTGATTGAACATACGGGATGTCTTTGCAATGCTCACGAATCTCTTCTCTTATTCTCTCTCTTTCTTTATATATATACACACATATATTTCTCTCTCTCTCTCTCTCTCTCTCTCTCTCTCTCTCTCTCTCTCTCTCTCTGTTTATCTATCTATCTATCTATCATAATTTGCTCTCTTTCCCTCGTCGCTACCTTTCAGTATCTATCTATCGATCAATTTAAGTATCTCTTTGTGTCGTTATTTTTCCCCCCATCTAACGGACGTTATAACAGTGCCTGTCTTGGAGGAAAACTCATTAGTATTATTAATATCAATATTGCAGATCTCAACAGGTTACCAAAGCGTTATTAAAAATGTCCACAGCATTTATTATTTCCCACCAACACGTTACGACCAAACAATAAACGGAGCTTCTTCTTCCGTAATCCTGTACCATCTGTCTCTTCATCAGTTTGTTTGTCTGTCTGTCTCTCTCTCTCTCTCTCTCTCTCTCTCTCTCTCTCTCTCTCTCTCTCTCTCTCTCTCTCTCTCTCTCTCTCTCTCTCTCTCTCTCTCCCGTCTTTCGCTCTTTGTTTATTTCTT
>JAWDGP010007238.1:5000-35000 GCA_033675545.1 Elysia crispata | reverse complement strand
CAAAGACTTCTAATGGTACCAATGTCAGGTTTGGGAATATATGTGAAAATAGGTTTCTGAAAGGGGCACCGCAGCTGAGTACGTGTAGGCTCCAACAGATATCTAATTTTTTTCTTATCAACTTTGCTTTGTAAGACTAAAAGGCAGATCAGCAAAGCAAGCGGGCGGCATGCTTCGGACCAACTCACGGGAAAGATGTTTTAATAACAGCACATCTTTGACGCGCAGCGAAAAACTAAAAACAATGGCGTGGGACAAAGACACATGCCTGTGTACGCCTATACAATGAGACGGATATAGATGTATGTATCTCTATCCTCTGTGATACATTGTTTCTCTGTAGTCTGTGTCAAACGGGTCAGGTCTCGAAGCTCCAAGTTGTGAAGTTATCGCTAACTCTCTCACAGTGATATGACGGGGTTATGCGACTGAGGAAATATCCGTGTAGACCTCAACGTTTGAAGCTAGCTGGGATACGTTTCGTGGTGTCACGAGATAATAAAGCGTTTTTCCCCCTTCTATCGCATTCAGCCAGATCTAGATTAGTTCGTTGAAGAACTTTTTAGCCGAATAAACCGAGAATGAGCTAACCTTGTGCCTGCAGTTTACATATACCCAGCTTTCAACGCAGAAGATTGCAAGAGATTGAGGCGTGTGTTACTGTTGGAGTGGTTGTTTGTCTACTTTGACCGCCTAGATTTTAGCCCCAGGGTAATATACAGTGTATGGAGAGCGGAGCAGTTGGTTTCTTTGGTAATGTTATGCGACTATAATAACAATAGAAATAATAATAATAATAATAATAATAATAATAATAATAATAATAATAATAATAATAATAATTATGTGAAATGTTTAGAACCAGTATCAACGCGTCGTTAAGGGGAGGTGACATCACGGCTTTCCTGCCTTGTCATGATATCTTATTTGATGGCAAGTTCAGCTCGCAGTGGTGGTTTGATCAAGTTATCGTCCCATGTGGTCGCTGAGAGGTGAAAGGTTAAGGTGTAGTGAACAAGAGCAGGCCTCGACGCGCTCTAGTCGCCATGTTTTATTTCCTTTTGACTTGCTTCTTCTCTTCTCGATATTTGACCCGGAGAAATGCTTTTAGAGTCGATACGATTTTTCTTTTTTTCCTCCCTCGCTCGAATCGGGATGTTACGAGATCTTAAACGGTGAAATTTATTATCTTTCCAGAGTAAAGCTCCATGAACGAATAGAAAAGATTCCAAGGCGGCTGATGAAACTCAACGCCATAGACTAAACCTCGTACATTAATTTGTACAGTTGCGTTAATTCATACTTGTAAACTTGGACCAGTTTGTTCAAAATAAAAATTCAGCTTACCCTTCTTTCTTTATTCTGAAATCTAGTGCAAAAAGAGGAAATAATTTAAAGAAATAAAAAAAAAATTACGACCCATTTCTCGAGCTCTAATTGTTTGCAATACAGAACTACATTGATTCGGTAACTGAAGATTTCTTAACACATAATAACTTGATAAAATGCGTGAAGTTCTAGCTCCTCGTCATAATCTGTTTCGCCACATGTAGGCTCATGAATACCATGGGACAATACAACAGGCTGGATTCTATTCATAATTTTTCCCATTAGGTTCAGTTATTTTTGTCCTAGATATAAACAGCCGTTTAGCATAATGTTTTCTCTTTCTTCACTAGGCAGCCCCAGTTTTCCAGGTCCACGATGAACCCTCGGGCAGGTTTATGATATAAAGATATCGTTTTGGCGGACAATCCTTGCAAATATATCGATCGACAGACTAAGAACTGTGACGTGCCATCAAAGTCACTTGAGGTGGAATGTGATTTTAAACAAAAAAGATTTACTCTCGTATTGAGCAACAGTAGATAAAGTTTTGTCGCAGGAAAGCGGAGGCTCATCCAGATTCACTTTCTCTTTCCGTTAATTTTTTTTTCTACGTGAGCTAGAAATTAAAATTCGAAACATACGGATACTACATCAGTGGGACACTCGTCTGTTTTACTTCTGCACCCTCCTCGGAACTTCACTCGCTGCACACGCGGATATTTAACATGGATCACTCGATGATGATGATGAACAACACAGCAGGGATGGCCAACGCCATGATGGGTCACGTGATGAATGCCTCCATGGCAAACAGCACCATGGTGGACCACAGCATGCACGGACACAACCATAGCGTTCCCGGAGTGGACCATCCAATGCACAACCATGACCACACTGACCATATGCATAACCACGACCACTCTGACCATATGCACAACCACGACCACACTGGGGACGGCACGGGCATGGGCACAATGGACGGCATGGACCACTCGCACCACCAAGCAGGAACTGGCGGTGGTGGACATGATGGGCACATGATGGACATGCATGGCATGAAGGTGAGGAAGCTGAGTACATCACTGTGTGTGTGTGTGCGTGTGTGAGAGAGAGAGAGAGAGAGAGAGTAGTGTGTAAGATGCATTTGTGCAGACGATCCTTTTAAGGTCAAATTCTCAAAATTCAAATATAAAGCCCTTTTTATCTTCATTTTTTAAGCCTCGGGGTGCAGGGAAAAATTTGAATTTGATGGGGTTTTTTTTTTCACTTTTCCTGTAGCTAAATGTGTGTATAAAATGCCGAAGACTGCCGTTAATGGTAGCTCCACTATTTTTCAAGAATGGAATGGTCTTTCCCACTTCAAGCTTTCATTATAAGAGTCACAACTTGTATTTCAAACGCTCAGATAGGTTTGAAGGCTTCTAAATTGGTATAAAAAAAAAATCCGTGCTTTTTTTTCTCCAATTTTTTTTTCATTTGTAAGTAAATAGAAAAATATATGTAAAATAGTTATTTTTTTAATATATTTTTACTTTTTTTAAATCATTACCCCAGATGTACTTCCATGATGGTGTTGATGAGTATGTCCTCTTCGAAGAGTGTAAGACCAATAGCACTGAGAGTAAGTGTTGTTTCTTTTGTTTGGATTGTTTTTGTTTTTTTTTTTGTTTTTTGCTGGGTTTTTTTTTTTTTTTGTTTTTTGTTTTTTTTTTTTTGTTTTTTTTTTAGGGGGGAGGGGTTAAGCTATTTATATCTTTTACACGGGCACCTTTTGCAACAACCTCTTTTATTATGACAGAGAAAGAGAGAGAGAGAGAAAGTCCAAATAGAAAAGCAAAAACAACAGTCTAGGAGAACTTCATTGCAATAAAAGATTCAAAAGGATGCGTTTGTGTCTGTAAAAGACAGTGGTATGAATACAAAAGCTAAGAATATAGAGATACACACACCTTCATATCAGCGGGAAGAGAAAATAAACAACACAACGAATAATTTACCTTGTAAATGTTTTGACTTTAATGTGACTACATCAGAAATGAAGCAAAGAAGGTGAAGTTCACAGTTTAGAGACAGTGTCGGCAGAGCTTGGCTCAGACAGGACAACTGATTGGTTGGGGGAGGGGCAGTGCTCAGAATGCTTCATGATTAAGTCCAGTGGCCAGCGCTGGTGATGACATAGGATGATGATCAGAATGCTTCATGATTAAGTCCAGTGGCCAGCGCTGGTGATGACATAGGATGATGATCAGAATGCTTCATGATTAAGTCCAGTGGCCAGCGCTGGTGATGACATAGGATGATGATCAGAATGCTTCATGATTAAGTCCAGTGGCCAGCGCTGGTGATGACATAGGATGATGATCAGAATGCTTCATGACTAAGTCCAGTGGCCAGCGCTGGTGATGACATAGGATGATGATCAGAATGCTTCATGATTAAGTCCAGTGGCCAGCGCTGGTGATGACATAGGATGATGATCAGAATGCTTCATGATTAAGTCCAGTGGCCAGCGCTGGTGATGACATAGGATGATGATCAGAATGCTTCATGATTAAGTCCAGTGGCCAGCGCTGGTGATGACATAGGATGATGATCAGAATGCTTCATGACTAAGTCCAGTGGCCAGCGCTGGTGATGACATAGGATGATGATCAGAATGCTTCATGATTAAGTCCAGTGGCCAGCGCTGGTGATGACATAGGATGATGATCAGAATGCTTCATGACTAAGTCCAGTGGCCAGCGCTGGTGATGACATAGGATGATGATCAGAATGCTTCATGATTAAGTCCAGTGGCCAGCGCTGGTGATGACATAGGATGATGATCAGAATGCTTCATGATTAAGTCCAGTGGCCAGCCCTGGTGATGACATAGGATGATGATCAGAATGCTTCATGACTAAGTCCAGTGGCCAGCGCTGGTGATGACATAGGATGATGATCAGAATGCTTCATGATTAAGTCCAGTGGCCAGCGCTGGTGATGACATAGGATGATGATCAGAATGCTTCATGACTAAGTCCAGTGGCCAGCGCTGGTGATGACATAGGATGATGATCAGAATGCTTCATGACTAAGTCCAGTGGCCAGCGCTGGTGATGACATAGGATGATGATCAGAATGCTTCATGACTAAGTCCAGTGGCCAGCGCTGGTGATGACATAGGATGATGATCAGAATGCTTCATGACTAAGTCCAGTGGCCAGCGCTGGTGATGACATAGGATGATGATCAGAATGCTTCATGATTAAGTCCAGTGGCCAGCGCTGGTGATGACATAGGATGATGATCAGAATGCTTCATGACTAAGTCCAGTGGCCAGCGCTGGTGATGACATAGGATGATGATCAGAATGCTTCATGACTAAGTCCAGTGGCCAGCGCTGGTGATGACATAGGATGATGATCAGAATGCTTCATGACTAAGTCCAGTGGCCAGCGCTGGTGATGACATAGGATGATGATCAGAATGCTTCATGACTAAGTCCAGTGGCCAGCGCTGGTGATGACATAGGATGATGATCAGAATGCTTCATGACTAAGTCCAGTGGCCAGCGCTGGTGATGACATAGGATGATGATCAGAATGCTTCATGACTAAGTCCAGTGGCCAGCGCTGGTGATGACATAGGATGATGATCAGAATGCTTCATGACTAAGTCCAGTGGCCAGCGCTGGTGATGACATAGGATTATGATCAGAATGCTTCATGACTAAGTCCAGTGGCCAGCGCTGGTGATGACATAGGATGATGATCAGAATGCTTCATGACTAAGTCCAGTGGCCAGCGCTGGTGATGACATAGGATGATGATCAGAATGCTTCATGACTAAGTCCAGTGGCCAGCGCTGGTGATGACATAGGATGATGATCAGAATGCTTCATGACTAAGTCCAGTGGCCAGCGCTGGTGATGACATAGGATGATGATCAGAATGCTTCATGACTAAGTCCAGTGGCCAGCGCTGGTGATGACATAGGATGATGATCAGAATGCTTCATGACTAAGTCCAGTGGCCAGCGCTGGTGATGACATAGGATGATGATCAGAATGCTTCATGACTAAGTCCAGTGGCCAGCGCTGGTGATGACATAGGATGATGATCAGAATGCTTCATGACTAAGTTCAGTGGCCAGCGCTGGTGATGACATAGGATGATGATCAGAATGCTTCATGATTAAGTCCAGTGGCCAGCGCTGGTGATGACATAGGATGATGATCAGAATGCTTCATGATTAAGTTCAGTGGCCAGCCCTGGTGATGACATAGGATGATGATCAGAATGCTTCATGATTAAGTCCAGTGGCCAGCGCTGGTGATGACATAGGATGATGATCAGAATGCTTCATGATTAAGTCCAGTGGCCAGCGCTGGTGATGACATAGGATGATGATCAGAATGCTTCATGACTAAGTCCAGTGGCCAGCGCTGGTGATGACATAGGATGATGATCAGAATGCTTCATGATTAAGTCCAGTGGCCAGCGCTGGTGATGACATAGGATGATGATCAGAATGCTTCATGACTAAGTCCAGTGGCCAGCGCTGGTGATGACATAGGATGATGATCAGAATGCTTCATGATTAAGTCCAGTGGCCAGCGCTGGTGATGACATAGGATGATGATCAGAATGCTTCATGACTAAGTCCAGTGGCCAGCGCTGGTGATGACATAGGATGATGATCAGAATGCTTCATGATTAAGTCCAGTGGCCAGCGCTGGTGATGACATAGGATGATGATCAGAATGCTTCATGATTAAGTCCAGTGGCCAGCGCTGGTGATGACATAGGATGATGATCAGAATGCTTCATGATTAAGTCCAGTGGCCAGCGCTGGTGATGACATAGGATGATGATCAGAATGCTTCATGATTAAGTCCAGTGGCCAGCCCTGGTGATGACATAGGATGATGATCAGAATGCTTCATGACTAAGTCCAGTGGCCAGCGCTGGTGACGACATAGGATGATGATCAGAATGCTTCATGATTAAGTTCAGTGGCCAGCCCTGGTGACGACATAGGATGATGACCTCCTTGATGTGAGGGCCCTGATAAATCAGGTGGATGTTTGATGTAAGAGATTCATGAGAGTTTGTTTTCATGAAAGAAATGTTTTCTTATAGTTCTGATGTTGAAGCAGGGATTTGATGGCTGAAAGCAGGCAAGATGAAATATAGGGTCTCTTTGAAATAGGGAGGCGTAAAATTCATGCAATAGGTAACAATTTTTACCAAAGTAGGATAAAATATATTGGGTGTGCAGATGTGTATGATTTTGAAATCATGGAAAGATAACTTCATATTTTGAAAAAAAAAAAAAAAATTTAAATGGGATATTAGATTTAATTTTTTTTTTTTTTTTTTTTGCTGATTGAATGACCTTCCAGGCGTTTGAGACTTTTTTTTAATTTCAGCACTGCTAAAGCGTGTGATCTACCTTTTTGAATAAAGTATCAGTAAAAGTTTTTTCTCCGTGCCCACAGCTCTTATCTTAGCCTGCTTTATTGTGTTTGCTGTGGCTGTATTGTATGAGGGTCTGAAGTTCTTCCGGGAGGCGCTGCTGCAGCGCTCTCTGTTACAGACACAACCCAGGGCTCGCTACCTGGACAGCAAGCAGCCTGGCTCATCCCAAGAGCAAATGGTCATAAGCGGTGGTGGTGCCTCTATGTCGTAAGTGGCCTTCCTCTCTACTTTTAGAGATATTTTGTTTTACCTTTTCCATATACATATGTTTAATGGCAATAATAATACATGTAATAAATGCTTGCCTGAGTGCTTTTGGGAGATTGTTCCATTATTTTATGACCTATTGTGAATAACCTTTGTTTCACCTCTTTGAATTGTTCTTAAAAATTTATTGGAGGAATTGTTCCATACAAAGACATCTTTTGTTTGCATTTAGTTTGAGGTTTGTAGGAGCCAAGCATTTAGAAAAAAAGCCATTCTATATGTTTTTTCTAATATCTTCTCTGAATGACAGAAGCCGTATCCTGAGTAAAGGACATTTTATCCAGTCGCTGCTGCACATGGTTCAAGTATTTGTTTCTTACTGCCTCATGCTTGTCTTCATGACATACAACATTTGGCTCTGCCTAGCCGTGGTCGTGGGTGCTGGAGTTGGGTACTTCCTGTTCGGCTGGAAGCGGGCTGTGATTGTTGACACAAACGAGCACTGTCACTAAGAGTGAAACACATTGGGTGAGAAGGAAAGATCTCGGGGCAATGATACTATTTTTTGTGTGTGCTCAGGGGCTTGAGGCTGCTCGCATGTTTTTGCTGACGACGATGAGAGGGTGACACACAGACAGCTTAGAGGTTATCAATTGATAGCAACCTGCAGATGGTACAAGTGAAAAAATCTCGGATCTATCTCTCTTAGTCTTAGACAGATCGGACGAGTTTGCTAAGAAATTTATCAATTTCAGTTAAGCACAAAAAAAAATTAAGTGGCCATAGATGTCAAGATAATAGACCTTTTAAACTCTCTCTCTCTCTCCCTGAGTGTAGCTTTGAAATGTCTGCTTAAGCATACAGAGGATTTCTCTAATGATTCCGCCTTGGTCTGAGTATTTAGGTGCGGTGCTGACAATTTAAAAGAATTTTTGTTTTTTCTTTTAAAAAAAGTAATGAATTCATGTAAAATGCCCTTTTATTTTATGAAAAGATTTTGATTACTTTTAAATCATTATCCAAATGATTTTGTGCATAAAATGAAAGAAAACCATTTTGAAATTGTTAATGTACTTTTTAGATGATGTTATGAAATATTTGGTATTTTTAGCTTTACAGCAATGCTGCAATAGTGGATTTGTGCATATTTCAATGCATTTTAACAGCTGAATCAAAGTCAAGCAAAATAGATAGTCTAATGCCTTCCTTTGCAAAAGAAATGCTTGAGCGTTTTAGTGAGATTAAGATAAGTTTTACTGTAATTCGGAATAAGAATTTCTCACAGGTTTAGGGATAGTATGGATTCCAGATATTTGGCTGTTGAAGTTCCTCATTTTTAAAATTGATTCCCTTAATTTAGATATTTCATATGATTAGAACTCCTTTGAGAGAAAGAAGTTAAAAATATATGAGTACATTTTTTCTGAGTGCATGTTGTTCTTTATGTAATGAAAAAAATGTTATTTCATTTGTTTCCATTTTTTTTTAATTCAATTTAAAAAAAAAAAAAACGCCCAACGTCTTCTTATCAGTTTTTATGGTGATATTTTCCCCCCATCATAACATTGTGTATGCATAAAACAAAATATAAAGTATTTTGCTTCTTCTTTTTTTTCCGATGACATGAGCATAATTTATATAACCTATTATATTTTCCTCTAAGCTGAAGTTTGGAGGGATTATGAAAAATAATAATTTTTAAAACTGTGTCTCATGGGAAAAAAATCAATGAGATTTCTGTTGTTGAATTGTTGCACCATCCAATAGTGTCTATATATCATGACAAAATTGTTGGTGACCCAAAAACATATATAGACTAATCATTCTACCTAAAAGGCTAAGATATAAGGTATTTGCACATTTGGATATTTTTTAATACCTTGCCTGCGTATCTCTGAATGCCTACAGTAAAACTAACAATAACCAATTTGTTTTCTGAATATCATCTATGAATACTCCAAATAACATTCAAAAAAAAAAAAGTGTGGTAAAACTAAAAAGTTTGACTTTGTATTTCTAGTAAAATGGTTTTCATAGTCTCCTTATTTTATGTAAATATCTTTCTATGGCTTTTGTTTTGTAACAGGATGCAGAGTATGATTATTTTATTTTTATTTAAACCTGACTTCCTCAGTCTGCTGCACTGTGTTCAAAAATGGTATTTGAGTTTCATTTTTTTTAAGCAAAAAAAGGTAACGGAGTGTTTTTTGTTTTTTTTTGCCTAAATCAGTGTGGTAAAGCAACATTTTCTGTATTTATCAATGTTGTGTACAAATCATTTGGCATTACACTGAATCCAGAAAAGAATACACATTTGTCACTGTAATAATCATATTCTTAAACTTTCTTGTAAAATATTCTTTTTTGTGATGAATATATATGCTGTCTCAAAAAATGTACAAAGAAAAGTCCATAAATCAAACAAACTTTTTCGTATTTTCTTTTGCAATAAAACACCACAATCAACTAGCAATGAGACATAATTTTTTTCACAAAAAAAAAAGTCAAATGGTTTTTAGTAAAGCTGAGGTGCTGTGTATGTAGCGTGCTCAGAGAGGTTCTCAGTGAATAATTGAAACAATCTACAATGTCTGCCTTTTGTAGGATAGGACAGATCGAAACATTATTATAGACTGCTGGGACTGGATTAAAACTTTTGTTTTAAATCACAGTTGACAATTACTAAAAGTGCACATACGCCAATTTTCCTATGTAGGTAGTATATATATATATATGTACTATCTACACAGTTGTTTCCAAAACCTACAATTCCTGTTCTTTTAATATGTAATGGGGTAATGGCTTGATTTATGTGATAATTTATACTTCCTTTCATCCAATTATACGCAAATATAACATTTTTCCATAAAAGAAAAAAAAAACAATCGCGAATGTAGAATTTGTGTGATATTATAAAAGCATAGTGCTAAACTAAACAGCATACGCTTAAAATTACATCTTAATGTGCTTAAGAATAAAATATGCCTTGGATATTCAAAATAGGTTGCATGAGTATTTGAATATCATCGTTTGTCAGCGGATGTGATAAATGTGTTGACATAGTTGTAAGAAATCTACATGTTGCCTGCCATGTTCAGGATGATATGATTCTGTGAACAATAAATCGGCGTGAAACAATTACAGTTGCAGAAGTGCTGAGTATCCAGGAAAAAAAATCCCCATCTTACTTCTCAGCCCATCAGCTTTTTGTATTCTTAAGTTAGAGAAAAGGTTTGAGAAATAAAAAAAGTGGTTTGTAAAATCTTGTGCAGGACCATAGCATAAGTTGCTTCTGTTATTGTACATCCCATTCTTGCGAGTGAAAGAAATTATAGACTTGATATGCTTATCTATTTTGGTTAGTGATGATCAACATTTTATGTAAGTAGAAATTAAAAGAGTACAGAAAATTCTCTCTTCTGCCGTATTTTTTTTTTTTTTTTTTGGGAGGGAGGGGGCAAACTGATGAATTGACTACGTTGCTTATACTTAAAAAAAGGGCACTACTGTGGATCAAGGTACTATTATGGTGAGAAGTACCATACATTTTCTCTCTCTGAAAATAGTCCATAACATTTATCATGTGTCATGGATGTAGGTGCAATCATGATCATATTTCCTGGCCTAAACAGTTTCTATTTTTTTTCTGTGAAGATTTTCACAATGAAATAGTTACACAAGTGTACAAGTAGTGTGAGTGGGTGCATAAGAATGCTTATTTTGAAATGTGAAATTTAGTGTGATCTATAAGTATAATGACAATATAGTATAAAAGTTTTTTCCCCCATAGTGCGATGCAACCGTTTTCGGCCTCGGAAAACGACCTATGGTTTTGAGATTCACAAAAATGGCAAGCTGTGTTCCTTTCGCTTTTGTGATTGCAAATGGCTGACACTGACACTGTTTCTGCAAGAAAATTTCTAAATATGTTGACACACTGTTTTTCTTATGTTGCATAATACATTGTAGTCTGCAAATCCCCATACAAAATTTTAATTTTTCATAAGTATTAGTGCTTTTACTTATTCATGAAAATTTGCTTGTAAATGAGAGAGGCTGACGGAAATTCTACATATTATAAATAATGGCGCTTTAACCCACATTAAAGTAAATTATTTATAACTGTTTTGAACCAACAGAATAAAGATTCTATTGAAGTGAAATATTGGTGCTTGTTGTAAGTATTTTCATTTTTGTTGTTGTTTTTTTAAATGGAATAATTAAAGGATAAGAAACTTTTTTTTTTAATTCCATTAAATTTTCCTATTCCAGCAAGGCTAGTGCAAATAGTGAAAGTTTTAGCTTTGATTGTCCACCCCAGACCAGGGAAGAAGATCAAAGGAATTATTTCTCTCAATTTTTTTTTCAAATAGCCAAAACAATGAGATGTGAGATGTAAAACAAAATAAATGTATGATTCTCTTTATTTCACGATAACTTTAATCATTATGGGTGCCTGGTTATACACAGAGATTGTTACAGACTTGTATTTTAGTTTGAGTAGTCAAGCAGTTTGCTGTTAAAAGGCTATGCAGTAAATTTACTGGGTAAACACAATTAAGTAAAGCCAGAGCATGTCAAGATGGAAACTGCTCTGTACAAATTCATTTGTTATCTTATGATCATTAAAATAGTTTTTGCTGTTAAACTGGGACCAGTTGATCCAAATAGTAACTAGACAAGTAATAAAAACAGCTGGCATCAAAGAGACTAAAATTTATGTGGGGGGGGAGGGGGAGTGACATTACATAAGCTCTTCAATATTGTGAACAGCGAGACCTGAAAACAATATCTAATTTGTTGGTGGAAAGATATTTCTCATTTTAAAACCTTTCCTGCCTTTGAAATAACATTTCAGTGAAATCAAGATCCGTGTAATAATGAGAGACAAAAATTTTGGGGTTTTTCTTTGGCATCAATGGTTTCAAGTTGCGGAAAAATGCGACTGAGAAGGCAATTGTTCTCTGCCTTGTAATTTGTTTTGTTCATATTGTCTGGGGCTCTTACAAGCCAATTTACCCTAAAAGGTTCATTGTCTAAAACAGTGAAAGAGTGTGGGATAAACAAGCAGTTAGAACAACAGGCTGCCAACTCAAGTGAATGTTGTGACACTCCTAAACCCTGGACAGTATTCACGCATATACCTGCCCACATAGTTACGCCAGCTTTATTCTGTAGCAAGCCAGATGATAAATCACCTTGTGGCTCAATTCAACCTGATATCAGGATCCTGGAGCATTAGACTCATGCAGCTGAGGAGAATGCATTCCTTGACGAGGCCTTGGGATTTCACGATTTAACCCTTCCCTTACCAATACCAGGCCTATCTACAATATTTATGTAGCTGAGCCTAGATGTACAGTAATTAACCGTCTGCTGTTAACAACCCAATATTGAGCATGAGCTACCTATAGCTTGCAGCACATGTAAAATATATGCAGATGGGATAAGGATATGTTCTATATGTGTGAAAAATTAACTAAGCAATAAAATAAGTAGATGGTATTGAGTGGAAGTTGGGGGTTTTATGTAAATATATATGGAGATAGCATTGAAAAGGTTAATTATAAGAACTGTGAGAAAGTTACTTTAATCCTTACAACGAGCAAACATAAATTAACTTTACATAACTTAGCAACCTCTAACTTTCTCATAGCTTGACAAAATACTTTAGAGAACATACACAATATTTGTAGTTGTACATTAATCCTTTTATTGCAATATCAAAATATGCATTGAAACATATTTCTGACAGCAAGACCAAATATGCCACATGTCACTATTTTTATACTCACAAATGTTAATATTTACAAAAATGCATTTGTCTCTTGAGCTTCTTAAAGGCCCAAGAGATTTTACATTTAGATCCTACGAGCTAAAACGTCTATTTCACAAAATTACTTTGAATTTCATATTATTTCTTGACAATTCTGGAGGAATAAATAAGGCATTCCATAAGTCATGAGCTGCTTTAGATTTGTAGTATTAATAAGACAAAATACAACCATTTGGCAAACAATATTTGAAAGGTAAAAAAAAAAAATTCAAGTCACAAATGATAACAGTGAAAGTTTTAAATCAAGGGCTGTCATCTGTTCTCTTCATCAGCTTTACATGCTTTTGACCTGATTCTGTCACAAAGTCGACGGGCATAGAAATCCTGGTATTCTTTGGGCAGCTCTTCCAGAGCCTTGAGCGCACGGTCCACTATTTGATTAGCCCTCTGGGCAGGCAAAGGGTCCTTGTTGCCGTAAGGATCTTTGCTGTCATACAGCTTGGCCTCCATGTGTCGCCAGAATACGTTGACGGCTACACCAAAATCAAGATATGTCATGTTGTGAAACCATAAGGCTGAAAAAGAAAAACAGGATGGGACAGCTGGTTTATATGGTTATTATGGAAAACAAAAATTACAGTTGTTTTACTTTTAGACCAATGTACTTAGGAAACTGTCCTGAACAAAAGAAATTCTCTTCAAAAGACAGAAAAATTTCAGTTTTTCTTTTTTTTATTGAAACTCAAGTTGACTGATTTACAAACTTTTTGAGTTACAATATTTCAAGAAAATTGGCAAATTATACATTTGTTATCTCTAACATAAATTTTAACGTTCTATCTTTATGGCACATACATACACTACTTATGAAGTATTCAGCATGACATCATGAGGAAAAAGTTATCGTTTATTATGAACACTGTGCAGTGCTCTTATAAGTTGTATGTTTATGTAAATATCAGCTAAGCAGTGGTAAAACTGGTATCATATAAATATTTCAGCCTAACCTGGAATGAAAAGGATGTCGCCAGGTTCCAAGTATCCCTCAACTCGCTTGGCATGGACAAACTTTGGGAACTTCTCTAGGTCAGGTTTGTCAACGTTCAAGATTCGTGACTTGTCTCCTGAGTTTATAGCAAAAAAAAAAATAAAATTATTCAACGCTCAAGAACAAAATGTGGATTCCCTGATAGTAAACCAAACAAAAATTGTTGATGTGTGTAAGTAATTTTCACAACAATATCTCATGATTTTTACCTTTTTTTCAGCTGCTGTACAGTTTTATTAAAACAATTCATTTGAAATATGTGAAATGCAGTTTACCTTGTAATTATAACGAAGCAATGATTCTTTACTTGAGTCTTTTCTTGAAATCATGACATGGCCTATAAATTTGCAATTTGCCAAATCAAATAAAATGTTTAAGACATTGCATAACTTTCCCTAATGATAATTTTTGCCAAACTGATGAGGATACAAAAAGTTCATTGAGTGGGGGGGGGGGTGTTCAGACTGACTTTTTTCTCTTTTTAATATTGCAGTTTTAAAAGTCATCTCAATTTGAGGTTTCTGTAAATCAGTTCATCTGCATCTATAGTACATTATTTTCTCCTTGCCAACATAATTATTAGCAGCTTATGCAGTCTGATAAAAGCTGCTAACTTTCACCCAAAATAAGAAATATTGATAACTTTTGAGTAAAAAATTCTTCAACTTACAAAACATGTTTGAAAAGTTGGACAGTGATAGAAAAAGAAACTTTTGTTTTCTATCATGTACATTTATTTGGTACTCTCTTAGCATTGATTTCCAAAGCAAGTTAACTTTAATATGTTTTCTTTTCATTCGAAATAATCTTCAAAAAAGCAATTCAGCAATAGAATATATTCAAGTCAAAATGTTAACAATTTGAATGATTCCGATCAAGGTTAGCATTGCACGTTAGTTAGAGAAAAAAAAATCAGGATAATTCAATTATCATTTATGCCTACTTTGCCTCAACAAAGTTTTCCATCAGACACACTTCAAAGTAGTTTGTTTTAATTCTTCATGAACTTGCCAGAGGGTGAAAAGAAAACAACATATTTACTTCTAAGGAGCTGCACAAAGTAAAAAAAAAATGCATATTTTTCAAGATAGCGCATGGTGAGAACTGCATGAGATTATCAGAATTCTATGAGGAGATACCAGATTTTTTTGTATATTTGAAAAGTCAAGAAAAAGAGGAATATAAAAACTACTTTCAAACCCCCTGAGGTCTTATTCTACAGGATTGGTTGTTAGACAAAAGATGTCCTTAGAATTGAAAGATACCAGAAAAAATTAGTAATGAAATGTATACCAAGACCGTCCAGGTTATTTTTATAAGTATAAGGTTGCAGAAGGGCAAATCTGGGCCCAGCACAACTGCAAAAGAATGCAACTTTTAACTCAGTCATTTACGTAAACGTCTTGACAGTATTTTTATATAGGCAATTTACCGCTCATGTATAAAAAGTCCACATCTGTAGGAGGAAATAAAACAACTTTTTTTCTTCCTGTAACTTGTATCAAAAGATTGTCCATTACCTGAAGAAAAAGTGTTTGAGAGTGATTAGCCCTTAGCCAAAAAAAATGGAAATATAGACTCTCCAATTAATCTTCCATATGGAAATCCAGTTAACCTAAAAAAAAAACCACAGTATCTAGAAGTAGGCTTATCGCAAACTCAATGAATAGAAAGACAAATGTATGGTTTGTAAAATGTATGAGATAGCTGCATTCCAATGTGCCAATCTTGACTGGAGTATAATTTAAAAAAAAAAAAAAAGGATTTCAAAATTTTCCTGCGACAAGAGATATGCACACGGCTTTTATACTTATGGCTCAACAAATTGTGCATCAAATTCATGGATTTGAACAACCAAATTATTTTAAACAGATATCTGATATATTTTATATAGATTTTTCTCACTTATAACTCTTTTTAAGTATTTCTAACATGCTCTACATCTGGGAGACACAGCTGAAATGCTAACCTCAAATGCGTAACTGTGTGTTTCTCATGACACTATGAAAAACCTTATCGCACCTTACTGTTCCTTGAGTCATGGTTATCTATATCATAAAATGAAAGACAACTTCAAATTCTTTCTCCGCTTTCTGTCCAAAACCACTCAATGTACGGTGATGAAGCTTACTGAATTTTGATCTGCCAAGTTCAGTGTCCAAAACAGTACAAAAAAGTAAAGAAACGAAAAGGATTTAGGCTAAAGTGCCGTTGAAATTTCACCATATTTTTTTTAATTCATCAAATTTTTTTTTGTCAAAGTTGTATTGATGAACCAAATACCATATAAAAGATTGTTCTCAGCGGTTTACAATTTTCATAGTTGATGACGCTTCTAAAAAAATTATTGTTAATTTGTAAATATAAATATATATTTAAAAAAAAAACATATTAGTTTACTTTAATAGAGTGAAAAATAGAAAAAAAAATTAAAAATTGAATGAAATTTGACCAACTCCAGCTTAAAGACAAAAGCGTCATAGAAAACATGCCTTTCCACTTCACCTGTGTGCTGTTGTGTAGGAAAGAGGAGTACATGTAGTGTTTTTATTTGTAAGTATGTCATCGCCCTATTTTTTTTCTTTTGGAACAGTGGTTTTGAATGTAAACACTCTTTCTTCTTCTTTTGCACGCATTTGCACCTCTAGGTCTATAGGCCTACTGTTTTTATCTAAGATATCAACTAGATCCATAATTGTCAACAAGGAATTGTAGAAACATTCAAGTTGAGCCATTTGATTAACTTGCCACTCTAATTTTGTCTTGCATGAGTTATAAACCTACAGATTGTTACTAGATTTAGAAAAATTATAAGATTTAGCAATCCACGGTAACCCAATATATTTTGTGTGTAATCCAGGGCCTTATATTCTTTTCCCTCAGTAATATTGTCTGAGCAGTAGCAAGTTTTTTCTTTGTATTGTAGAGGACTTTTTCACCAAATCATATCGAGCAACACATTGCATCTGTACAACATTATGGTCTGCTTTAAAGATTGCACTTAAATTGAGTTTTCTTGCTAGTTGAGATCTTTCCCTCATTTAAAGAATGTCTTCATGACAATGTGAGGAAATTTCCAATGTCTCAGATTCTATTACATATTAAACTTTACTATGTTTGGCTCTGGATGAGGTCTAAAGCTGTTATTGTTGTAAAGTTTGCTTTTATTTAATGTAGTTGTATGGCTTTGGAGGAGATATCTGTTATTGTTGCAAAATTTGCATTTCTATATTAAGCAGTCTTCTCCATTTGTTCATTGTTGTTAAGTTTTATGGCTCTGGATAATATAAGTCAGCTATTTTTGTGAAGTTTACATTTCTTCAATGTTGTTGCCTTCCACACCTGTTCATTTGAAAGCGCAATCATGTAATACATATCTTTCAGAAATGAACTGTTTTATTAAACCTTCAAGGGAGTCACACTATTTTCACACCAAAACAATGGAGAATTTAAGCTCATACATGAAAGGAAGAAGTACAAAAATCATATAGTTTGTTAAATCTATATTTAAACGATACAAATGTATATTTTTTTTGCTTCTTTTCATTTAATTGATGGGATTTATTGAGCATTTTAAGAAGTACATGAATCTGCAATAATCTTTACGGTATGACAGGTGATGACGTTTTTTACGGGACATTTATAAAAAAGTGAAACAGTTTTTGGGGATGAAATTTTTACAGCACTTCATATATATGTTGAACTTAACACCCATCAACGGGCATTAGCAAAGAGTTCTCCATTTTCAAGTAATGCCGTTTTGAGTTTTGATAATTCACTTCTTACAGCATTGGTATGGTGTTTTGATATAAAATAATAAATCTTAACAGCAATGGAACATCATAGTTCAAGCTGAATAGGGTCAACATATATGAGAGAGAGACCTGATCTAAACTATTAAAAAGTTATAAACAAGCACTAAGAAGAAAATGAAACTTATGTAGAGTTGCACATATATTTGCATTTTCTTACTTTACAGGTAAGTCATACATTTACTTTGCCTTACGTTTTCCAATTGGACAGGGCATGTGCTAAGAGCTGTGTCTCTCTGTAATATTCTCAAGCTTTTATAACTTCCTTCCTATCATAAAACTTTTGATTGTGTTCAGATTCTAAGTGCTGCTCCATATTTAACAGTTTCCGTTTCAGGCTACCAGGTAGATCTATTATGCAGACTGTTATTTACGGGTAGCTCATGCAGACCTGAGGGTGTGGTATTATTTTTTTTTAAATCATATAAAATCAATGAATCACTTTTGAAATATTCCTAATAAACTGAGGTGTTATGAAAATCATATGTTTGATATACTTGGTGTTAATGAGGCCAGATTTGTTGCGATGCAAAAACAAGTAAAAATTCCCATATTAAATTTAACACCAGTGCACTGTCACACATGGGGGACACACGACTGTAGCCTGCCTGACAGGTGATTGATTGCCAATCCGCCCACTAACTGTGGGCATCTGAGGTAGGCTTTGGAAGCAAAGAAAGTTGCCACTTTTTGGTCCATTTTAAAAGTCATGGAGTATACAATAATCAGAAAAATATGTATCAATTTCCTTACATCATAGTGTGTCCATATTTGAGTCCCTTTTGAAGCTATTCTGAATACACTGGAGAAAAACTGGGATGGCTCAAAGAAATCTGGAATAGAAATTTCCTGAGCAAGCTTTGGGAAATGAACTGAAATGTTGGCAACGTCTTTGCGAGGATCTTCTCCCAAGGCTCGTAGATAGTATTTCTCCGTCTGTTGTATAAATAAAATTTCAGATTTGTGTATAGTAATCAAGTTGCATCATAGCATCGTTTATATCATTTAAAAGTAAAAATTGTCAAGAATCAAAATACAGTTATGGTGAAAACAACTACATAGGAATATGATACTTATTCTTATAAATAAATATGAACTTTGAAACTTTGAAAAATCTAAAAGTACCTGTTCTACTCAAATAAAAATATGATGACTCAGGTTTTTTTTTTATTCATGCAAAGAATATGCTTTTCAAGACATATCATATCTTGAAATAGATCAATAATTTAAACTTGAAATATGCAGTTTTTCTTAAGCTTAGGCAACTTACTGCATCAATGAAAAAATGTGTGTGTTCCTCTTGGGATGCTCTCTGAACAAATTCGTTGAATGGCAAAGATCTAAAGAGTTTTTATTTTAAAATTTGAAAAAACAATGGCAAAATAATGAATAGGCAATTAGTAAAGTGGCATTAAAGATACCATTCTTGGCTTGCAGCTGTTACATTAAAGACTGTTTACTAAACAATCCTTAGTTTCAGTATTTTAGGCTTTTCAGACAGTCTAATAACTTGCACTCATTAAGTTAAAATTGTATCTAAACAGAAATACATGGTCATGGCCATATTGAATAAAAAATAAAAATTTTGTACAAAATGACCAATATAAATCTCTACCATGCACTTTATAATAAATAACACTGTGAAATGAAGGAAGACTATGAAATGACAAACAGGAAAGATAAGATGCTTTTGTTCTGACAAAATATGAAATAAAATAAAACAAGTCAATAATAAATTTTTCTTGAAGGTAAAAAGGCATACGACTGTACCTGTATATAAAGTTTTTATTGATGAAATCCATCTCACAAACTGTGGACACATGGACTTTGACTTCATCTGATCCACCAGTCTGGGATAAATATGGTACTGTCCATGTATTTGTGCATGGTCCTATGTCCAAGCCACGCAGTATGACAGGTTCCCTCTGGAGTTAAAGGGAGAAATACAATTACCACCTCTCTTATAATTTATGTTGAATCAACTGCTTATGAGTCAATGCTAGAAAAATCAATAGTGATGCTATAACATGTGACAGAATGCTCTTTTCATAGAGCTATAGATACATGTTGTGAATGTATGAACTAATATGCTGCAAAATTAGTTCGAAGCCAGAACAGACTGACTGTGCAATGGTCTTGAAACAAACAGAAATAGCTTTTATTGCTATCCAATGTTAAATATCTGTTAGCTAATCCACATGTGGAGTAGAATTTTATTCAGTTGCAGAGAAAGTTTTTATGATTTTACAATATTCTTTTAATAATAACAAAAAAAATTAAATAAATACTTCAAAATTTTTTCTTGGAAAGGTCTCCAAATACACAGTCTTCAATACCTGACATTGCTAAAAACATTCAGAATTGTGTTATTTCCAGTAAGGATAGAAAAAATGGAAGCTTAGCCTTTTTCCTGCATTGAGATGAAGAAATAAATATCTTTTCCATGAAAGTTCTTGATTTTCTTTTCTTCTCATATTTAATCAGCTGTGGGAATTTATGGTATCATTTTCAATATTATGAAATCCTTACTTTTTCTTCACCTGCAAAGCACAAGAGTTATTATTATTATTAAACTACTTCTAGTTCACTTTTTTAACTGTAGTAATACATATGCAATATCCAGTCCAGAATATGAGAAATGCAGGATAGATCTGATAAGGCATAAAAGAAAATAGAATTTAAAACAAATAAATTTTTATTGCCCATAATTACTAAAAAGTACAAGTTTTATTATCCTAAGACTATATTTAGGTTTTAAGCTCTAGATGATGAACAGACAAATGTAGGATCAATTATGGTTGCTAGATTATCAGCTGCATATAGTTCCATAAATCCAGGTACAAAAGTCAAGTGAAAAAATGTTTGGAAACAAAGAAAACTGTCATAGGTTTAGAACAAATTCAGGCCGATCTGGATCTAGACCTTTATATCCCCCTTATTGATAATAAATCGTATGATGATTTGGAGGCTAGACCTACTCCTAGGTTTAGATTTCTGGATGTCCATCCTGAAATGCACAGGATAACAATGATATTGGTAGAGGTAGACCTAGAGACATGTAGAAGAGTAGACCTTAATGCAAAACTAGTCATTAATTTTTGTGAATAGTTACTAAAAAGAGTAAATGTAAAAATTTCAAATAAAATAATGAGTATGTTATGCCCATCAGAGAGGGTATTTTATACCTAGAAATAGTGGAATGTTTTCACCTATGCTTTTCCTTTATAATCATAATCTGTAAAGACTTTTCTAAATAAATGAGAGTAACCAGGAAAAGAGCTATAATATACATAAGAAGATAGTCAAACCAAGGGATGTTTATGCTTTAAATTCATCCTAATGTTAGCTGCATTAAGAGAAAGTATTGCTACAAGTCCAATTCTTAATTTTTTTTTTATACTTTTATAAGTAATATATATATATATAACCATTTGCAGTAGCATTACTACCAATGGACATTAATGAAGGGCCTTTCCCATCTAAATCTTGAAAAAAAACTTGGCGTGGGCTTTAATGATTGGAAACATTTTACCCATATGAAATTGAACAAATAACGTAGTCTATGTGATCTTTTAGGTCATTTAGACTCAGTCTAAGAGTAAACTATGCATAGGCCTCTTACTTTACCTTTTAAATAAATTGTAATTTAGATCTAGATCTAGGTACAGACGCAGGTTTGCTTTAAGGCCTGGATCTAGATCTAGGCATAACCCTTATATAAATCGAATAAGAGATAACATGCTGGGAATTTGTTAACTAAACTTTAACTCTTGAACTCGATTCTGAACAGCAATTATTGTTCCACAACATCTTACAATGCATTGAGTTTCCAAAGTCTAGATTAACTGTAGGCATTGTTATGATTGTAGCTTTAAATAAGTTTAGATTTAAATCTAGATCTAGCTCTATGTTAGATCAGATGAGCGTCACTATGTCGAAGCAAAGACTATATAATTTTTAAACAACAGTTTCATCCTTGGGTTGCAGCTAGAACAAGAACCATTAATCTACTACTATTCCAAACAGTTTTTTCTATACTTTAAATATAGTTGTCAACCCCAATATGAAATGTAAACAAGGCAACAGCCTTAACTTCCGGATGAAAACTGAAAATTTTTTGCAAAATACGCCAAAAGTAAATGATATATTAATTATCTCAGACATTATTTTTAACGCTATCGTTAGAAAATGTTTTGAATGCGACTTAGTTAACAATTTCGTTAGAAATCTTTTGAACACGTCGTAGATAACGATATCGTTATAGACAGTCACTAATTTTACGTGTGCGTTAACTCCAAAATGTTTTGCATGCGGCCATAAATTCAGATCTAGTGATTGCCTCAGTCCTCATATGAAGATTATATTGATAATAAATCAGATGATTAATTTGGAAGGAAGACCTAAATCTAGATCTAGACCTAGGTACAGAAGTCCACCAAGCAGGCCTAATTCACAGGATAACAATCAAATAGAAATAACTAGGTCTAAAGGCTGGGCGATGAGAAAGCAGATCCAAAGAAAAGGGCGTTACCCAGCACAGAGCATTCATGTAATATTAATAGAAAGCAGTGAAGGTGTTTGATCATCATCATGTATCAACCTTTGGACAAATTTCAGAAAAAAAGTCCTCCTTTGTAATCCCGCTTCGTATAGTCAAAGCAACATGCTTTTTCATCGTCCTTGTGCAATGATCCTAGATTCTAGGTCTGATTTTGACCCAATAAAGTCTTAGATTAGTTTGACTGTTTGTTAGACAGAATAGAGGCTATTTCAATTTTCATGTCTCATATATCTTGAATCTAGGATCAATTTCAGATCTAGAGTCTAGATCTAGTGCAAGAAACTTGAGATTAGCGACACATCACGATGGAAGTTAGCTTTCTTCAACAAAAGTAAAGTTAAAGATCTAGATATGATGTATCGTATACATTTACGCTATAAAGCTCTAGAATAGTGCAAAATTCTGTGACAATGTTTACAGGAGCCAAAAAATCGAAAAGAAAAGTGAAACCAAGAAGTTTCACCCTTGAGTTTTAGATCCGATTATATGACTAGCAGTTTTGTGCAATCTTGCTACATCAAAAAAAAAGAATCGCGGAGCATCAGATTGCGATCTTTTAATGTATATAAATCTAGACAAAATAACATTTTTAATTTAGAATTAGATCGGAGAGCAAACCCAGCTCGTCTTGGCTATCTGGCTTTACAAAGACTATCCTATTTTGCGTAGAGCTCGATTGATAATAGTATTGTTTAGGCCTAGATCTAGACATAGAGGTACTCCATTAAAAAAACTATAGCTTGGGCTCTTCGTTGCTGTGCAGTGCGGCGACCCCAAAGATGTTCGAATAATAATACTATTATTAGAATGTACATAATGGTAGTAGTAGTAGTAGTAGTAGTAGTAGTAGTAGTAGTAGTAGTAGTAGTAGTAGTAGTAGTAGTAGTAGTAGTAGTAGTAGTAGTAGTAGTAGTAGTAGTAGTAGTTTTAGTGTTACCATTATTATTATTATTATTATTATTATTATTATTATTATTATTATTATTATTATTATTATTATTATTATCAGGCTTATTAGTGTAAGCTATTTTGGTAATGACTTTTTTTTACAGCATCTATAGGATCGGACCGACGCTGGCATCCTCACGCCCGTGTTTAGGATAGGCACTGGAGTCGAGAATCGTGGGACTGCCGATGCCGATTCCGATTCTGATTTTTTAAAAGAACAGTAACCGTGAAATCAACATTGTACACTGCTTGCTTCCCTTTATTTGTCCTGGGTTCCACAGCCAATTTGATTTTCTTTCTTTCCTTTTTTTTTCTCCAATCTCCAAGCGACGCTTCCTCTTCAGGTTAGTTCGCCACTTCTTTTCCAAACATCTAGATCCTCACTGTTCAGTTACAAAGTTCGTGAGAACAGGAAGTTCAACAGTAATCTAGACAAATAAGACAGATACCACTGCTTGCTTCGGTGTGGAATCAGCCGCGAACATAATTACTATTTATTCTAGAACGAAGAGTATGGCATGGCAGTATGCTCTCTAGTCTTTATAGTACTCTGTTGAAAAAAACTCTTTTAATATCTGCTGCAGGCTCAGTAATCTTTGGCTGCAGACAAAAAAAAACAGCATTGTATCCTACATGAGCACTTATAAGGATGAATATTTCATATTTGTGGTGTAAAAAACATGTAAAAAGAATTTCAGAACAATTTTTGTCATGCAAGCAAAAAATATCTTGCGCAAACAATACATGCAAAAAACTCCAAGATAATAAAGGAACTAAGAGAACCAAGCAAGTTTGGTGTTTTATTAAGATTCTAAAGGCGGGAGATGTTCCATTTCATTGAAAATTGTACATATGTCAAGAAAAGTGGATGTGGAGATATTTTCAGTAGTTACAATCTAAAAATACAAGAAAAAAAAACTTTTTTAAAATGAGAATGAGGGATTCAATAGACAGAAAAATAGAGGCATATAGATAACTGTCTATGTTTTAATAAGAAAAACATTGTCAGGGATGATTAAATTGATATTTATAAAAAGAATAAAAAGAAAAGTAAATGATACACTACGGGTTTGGTTTATGTTGAAATGACTTTTGACAGCAGATTGGCGGGATCCCTCATGATCCTTGTAATTTATGATAATAAAAATCTGATAGACTACATCTCAAACTCTCTCAAAGCATTAAATTAAAAAGTACAAAGGGACATACATAATAAGAAGTTTAAAGTTCATTTCCAGCCCTGATATAAAAATATAAAAAATAATGAATTTCGACATCATCCTTCCTCACCTTAGTGCCCTGCTTGTATTCTTTCTAATAGCTAGGCATATGTTTAAAGGAGAAAAAAAAACTCCCCTCCGCTGCAGTTACTGATGCAGCTGTTTCTTCATTTTGAGTCAGTGGGACGCATCCACAACCCTACACCAATTACAGCTGTTTCTTCATCTTGAGTCAGTGGGACGCATCCACAACCCTACACCAATTACAGCTGTTTCTTCATCTTGAGTCAGTGGGACGCATCCACAACCCTACACCAATTACAGCTGTTTCTTCATCTTGAGTCAGTGGGACTCATCCACAACCCTTCACCACGGTGAAAAGCTCATCTGAAATTTGTGTCAGATTTTGGTATTGAGAGAAGAGTTAAGGGCAAATAAGAAGATAGTAAAATTGGTCTAATTCTCTATGATCACTATTATAGGTACAAATCTTATTTAACAATAACAAATAAGATTAAATGAAAAATGGGAAAAAAATCATAGAAATTAGAATGCATTTCAGTTTATAAACATAAAAATAATTTTAAAAAAAATAGGCCCTACATAAATAAAAATACTGACATAGATAATGCTGTGTTAAAAAAGAATGAGAGAGAGAGAAAGAGAGAGAGAGAGAGAGAGAGAGAGAGAGAGAGAGAGAGAGAGAGAGAGAGAGAGAGAGAGAGAGAGAGAGAGAGAGAGAGATTATGCTCATTTATGAGGAAAGATTGAGATACTGCAAGTCATCAAGACAATGAGCTCTCACCTTAAGAACTGAAATGAACACTACTTATCTCTGTTACTGATAAATCATCTGGCTTGTCTGTTGTTGGCTCCTCTACAGATTCTGCGAAGGGATGGAGGAAGAAATTATGATAATTTGAATAATTTTGTTATAGTAAGTAAGCAAACTTGAGTAATGCACATTAATTTCATTTTACATTTCAGCAATTATCAATAGTTAACATGAGTTTATTCGAGGGATTTGTCTCTTTTTAGAATCTAGTAGTGCAATGAGATTCAGACTCTAGATTAGTCAATACATAAATTTACATGTACAAGATTATCATCGATCTATCCAATCTAAATTTAGATTGGATTACACTATGTAATTAAAAATTATTTTGAAATCGCAATCTTATCTCCAGTTAATATCTAGATCTAGAGTCTACATAGAAAAACTGAAATTGTGAAACTTAGTATGTTTTAGTAGGAAAGAAACTAGTTTTCCTCACTTGAAGCTTTGTTCCTGGAGTTATTGTAGGTGTGGCACTGGGGCTGACTTTGACGTTAGATCGTGTCTCCATTTAACTTTTTCTCTCTTTCCCAGGCCAAATTTAGCTTTTCCCAGTGATTGGACGACTAAAATATTGTTCTTACACTTATCTTATCATTTCATGAGAAGTTAATCTTTCAATTATGGTCTTTTAAAGCGAGTTTAATAGGAAATATCCTCAGTTTCCTCATCTCGATCGTTGAGTCAACCATGTTGTCTTTAGTTACCATAAAAAATAGGGAGCGATGGAATTTTTACTTTCAAAGTACATGTATTATACAAGTGATAAAACTAAGAAAGAAGAGGGTTTCAGCATATAGAATAGTTGTATGATTCTTTGAATAAGCTTTTGGGGTGTAAAAGTTTTGTAAAGCAGAAAGAAATAACTTAAACTGTGGGTGAGGTGAAACGGATCATAGCGATTTTGACTTGAGTGATGCGCAGAAAATGTAGTGCCGGTATAAACAAATATATTCATGCGCACTCGGTACCACAGAAAAGAGCGAAAATAAAAGAATACAACGGTATGCAACACTATAGGGTTTAAACTGGTGAAAATTTTACTCGCGGATGCAAAGAGTACGTAGAATATCATTAAATTTTAAAGATTTTTCTCACTTTGACGCTCGATAGGGTTCAGAAAAAAATTTTTGTTAAATATTTTTGGACAAAATTAAAGCTCCTACTTCTGTCAGATGATGTAAAAATGGTTGAACTTTATAAGTATAGTGCTCGTTCAGTTTCGACTAGGGGTCACCCTGACCACCTTAAGAACCCTATATCTCAGAATTTACTTTTTCGACAAGCGACTGGTTTTCTCAGATCACCACACTATGTGGGTGGGGGGAAGGGGTATAACTATACGTCCCAACTTGCACTTCTATTTTACTTGAAAAGCGATAAACAGGAACACGGGGCAAACACGGTGAACTCATATCCTCATCCATCCATTCAGCCAAATGTCTTGCTTGATAAATATGAACACGGCTGACTGGCAGATCTTTTCCTTTTTTTTTGTTCTCTTTGGGGCGACACGTCGATGCGGAACATACATGTAGATCTAGTTTTCTAGACGGCTGTTTCTCTTTTGGGTGGAAGGAAGATAAATACGCGTTTCTCTTGTGCTTTACTTTAATCAACAAGAATCGTGTCTCATGATTATTTTTATATTCTTTAGTCTCTTGGATAACGCGACGTGATAGTTATTTTGGTGATAATCCTCTCTCTATTCGTTAAGCTCTGAGATCACAAGGTGTATTGATGTTGTAAAACTAACATCGACCCCTAGATAAGATCTAGAACTAGATCTATATTGAAATTATTGACGCAGGCAAGTGTCTTACGTGAAGAGAATCAAAATGTCCTGGTAAGTGGATTATCATAAAACTCTCATAATTGGTTTATTGCAATTCAGAACCTTCTTGTAATGCATGTGAGAGAATAAATCCCAATGCTTGAAAGCAATGTGTACTAAACGTTGATAATAATATTATTATTCAAAAAAAAATTTTGTTTGGTACCGGGCAGGCATTGATTTTTTTTTTCACTTCTTTTTCATTTGTCTTTTATGATATCGATACGATAATGGATGAGGTAGATATGACTTTGCTTATCCGCAGAGGTGTTTAATCATGTCATCTAAACCATCAACAAACTTATCGAAACAGATTCGTGTTGGACATCCTTTTTTATACACCTTTAGAAACATAAAAATTTAATATTCAAATTAGAGACTGACAGATCTTCTGTACGGAACAGTCATTAATTTTGTTCCTCTTAAGCGACAAGTCGATGCGAAGCATTGTTTTCTAATTGGCCGTTCCTCTTTTGGATGGAAGTAAACTTAGAGATACGCGTTTCTCTTGCACTTCATTTTATTGAACAGCAATACTTGGCTCATGATTATTTTTGTTATATTCTTTAGCTTCTTATATAACGCGATGCACTAGCGATGCTTATTTTGGTAAAAAAAAAATCCTCTCTCTATTCTTTAAGCTCTGAGATGTAATTCCTTTTCTAGATGATTCGACGAGATTGTGTATAAGTAAGAGTCGAAATTATGTTCAGTCAGTCAACATCAAGTCTACCTTCAGTGATTATTAAGTCTACCTACAGTGGTTATAGAGTCAAGCTTTTGAGTTGGATTAAACGGTTTGCTATTTTTACTAGCGGACGAGTCGTGTGATTGGCTGTTTGTATTTTGATACCTCTAGACAAACAGAGCCTTTCAGATCCCCCCATCAACTCTGTTTCAAAGTCAAAACATAAGTTATGTAATAATCAAACCCGGAAACGAATCATTCTCAGGAAATGTCTGAAAATTCCCAAGTAATTTCTGTTCCAGGAATGCCTAAAAATATCCAGACTTGCCTACTGTTACGAAAAACTCATAAACGTTACGGAAAAAATACACCCGTTACGGAGTTACGGAAAATGATAGATTTTCAAATTTTTGTTTGGATTAGGTCTACTTTTTTACATTTTAAAAAAATCCTCTCAATGAGATTCTAAACTGAGACACGGAAGTTGAGAATTTAAATCTAAATTCTTTCTTTCATTTCTCTTTGGTTTCCTTTCGGTTTTGTTCTACCTGTTTAAGGGCCCATGGGTAATAATCGAGGCTTTGACCCTAGTCGTAGGGTTGCCAGTGGCTAATGGCAAGCAGAATCGATTTTGAGAATCGGAATCGCCGATTCTGCGAATCTTAAAATCGCGTAGACGATTCTGCGGTTCTTGATTCCGATTCTCCGAATCTGATTCTGATTCTGACTGAATCTGGGACGCTGGCTCTGGCATAACAAAAGCAAGGGAGGCAAGGCGGAGGGGATGCGTCACACGCAATAGGTTAGGAAGGGAGAGGCGAGGAGGATAGTGGGTTTGACTTGCCTTGTCAGTTGTCACCAATACTATGTGAATGAAGAGGGGGTATAGTGTTAAAACACAAGTTCCTCCACGCTTAATTGGCGCCCACTTGGCGGGGATCGCATCCAAGGCTTGGTGAAGGAAGGGGGCTTATTTATGACTTGCTGTGGGAGACGGGAAACTATTTTTTAAGAATCTAGCTTTAAAGGCACATTCTACACAGAGATATATCTATATCTACCAATCTATCACTAGGGAACTCGTCCTCGATAAATAGTTGCGTGGACTTTATAAATCGTTATCAATCTGTCTGATTGTACAAAAATCGCAAAAGATCAGGCCTCCCTGATATTCTCCGACCGATCGATGTAGACGTGGGCAGGAAATGGCTTTGTTTTTTTAAATGTGCCGCCACGCCGTGTAAAAATTTGGCCGTTAAAAATATTGAAATACTTATTTAAGCTAAAAATAAATTGGATTTTTTAAATCAGCGCATCAAAATTAGCGGAATGAGTCGCGAGGACTCTGATTTGCTGCATATTTAAATTTATTTTCAATTTACAGAACTATTCTCAATCCACTGCAGCAATATATTTCTTTCCTGCACACATTTGGTATGTAGTGTGCAGCTTTTTTATAGCCTAGTCTAGATCTAGAGCCATGGCTATGTGGTCAAAAGATTCTGTAGTAGACTTTTTCGAATATTACCGGTCGTTTGAATGTATTAGGAAAATAAAATCGTCACAAGGAGACATCGTGGCCTTCGTGTAGGTATGACTAGGCAAAAAAAAAAAGGCAGACGACAGACGGCGGACAGCCTGTGTTAAAAAAAAAACAACAAAAAACACGAGGCGAATTCAAAACGAGACACATCTGCGCGTGGAATTATTAAGACGCAGAGCGACAGATTGGCATAATCTCGTCTTCAATTTATCCAGAGTGAAATTTGGAAACATATCGCTACATGGAATAGGTCCTTTAGGTCTTTTAAACACACAAGGGCCTAGACAAACACACTAGGGCCTAGGCAAACACACTAGGGCCTAGACAAACATACTAGGGCCTAGACTTAACTCCACACTGTTTCTATTTTCTTTCTTTTTTGTCTCGATTACTGTATCTGTTATTTTAACTTCTCTCGTGAACTTTGTGTCTGGTCTTGAGAGATCTAGATCTACATGTAGGTGTTTTGGAATAGAAGTGGCGAAAATGGCCAGTAAAGGAAGCGTCTCTTGATTGATATTAAGGGGTACTGCTGAATACCGAAATCCACCGAAATCTACCGAAATCTACCAACTGATAAAGATACCGTCTCAAAAGGTGGTGCTTTAAGAAGAGCCCTTATTACAATTTAATAATCAAATAACTGCAAACAAAAAATTCAAATCAATGGTGAAAACTTGTATCTTAAGATAATAATTATATACAATAGATAAAATTGGGTACGTCTTGTATCTGCA
>JAWDGP010007237.1:85000-209432 GCA_033675545.1 Elysia crispata | reverse complement strand
ACATATTTAAAAACAAAAAAATATTTCACAGCAGATTTTTTTTTGGCAAATCAGAATCTAATCAAAAGCTTCAGCAGATGAGGAAATCAAAATGAACAATCCCAAAATAACTCTTCTTTAAAAATCAAATCTTTAATGTCTTTTTACGGCCTGATATTTTTTATTTGAAGAAACGTTTACTTTAAGCTCATACAATCATAATATTTCTAAAGTTTGATTTAAGACCAAATAATTGCTCAGACTGTTGTGCTTATATTTAGCAATATGATTCTTTTCAGTGCAACACAGAGAACAGTCGCCTGGCATATGAGGCTTTCTTCTCACATTACCCCTACTGCTATGGCTATTGGAAAAAATATAGTGATATGGAAAAAAAACAAGGGAACTTGGAGAGGGCTAAGGAGGTAAAGAAAAACCCTCAAATACTTGTTTTAGTTTTAAATAGACTAAGTGTGTAAAAGAGTTTGCTTAAATCTTGGACAAGATAAATTAAGTGATTGGAATAAAAAAAAAATTCACATGGAACCAAGGAGACCATATTTTCAATACTTTTAATAAGAATATGTGGTATAGAAAATATTGTAAAGTGTGTATATAAATTGCCACTTACAAGTTACTCTCAATTCAATCGTATGATAAGACCTTTTAAACGAATATTTTTCTATGGAGGCAAATCTAATTAAAGAATATTATCTTATATGTTTCATGTCCAACTGTTTCAACAAGTATTTCTCTTAATAAGATGTAACAATTTAGTTTACTTTATCCTTCATCTTAAAACAAATGTCTGTTTATTTTTGCCTGTGTGTTCCCTTTAAAAGCAGTGGGATGTATTTATGAATGCAATTCAGAAAAAAGTGTGGGAAAAGATTTTTAATAAACCCATCAATGAAATTACACCTTTGTAATATAACTGTGTGTGTGTGTGGAAGGATGTTTTTCCCTTCAGAGAAAGATTTATTTTTTCCCCTCTACCTTTCAATTTTTATAAACATAATTTTTTACTCCTGTTTAGAATTAAATTAAATGTCAGCTCTATTTTCACAGATTCAAAGTAAAGAATTGTTAGATCTTCCTCCAGATCTAGGTTTCTGTCAATACTTTGTTTACCCTTCAGCTTTTCAGCCTGTATTCTAGGCTTTCAGGCACCTTGACTTTGGGCATGAG
The DNA here is from genome assembly GCA_033675545.1 of Elysia crispata. Taxonomy (NCBI): domain Eukaryota; kingdom Metazoa; phylum Mollusca; class Gastropoda; family Plakobranchidae; genus Elysia; species Elysia crispata. The sequence goes on along the minus strand of JAWDGP010007237.1, from coordinate 208,265 downwards.
AGAAGAAATGAACCTTTTGATCAGCCTTTATGGATTTACATACCTTAACCTCCTTTCCCAAGCTCCTTGTCTTTAAACTCCATTAAATGAGAAGGATACAGGCATTCAACTCATTAGATGAACTTACTGACTTCATAGACGGATAATCTTTTTTTTTTATGATTTTGTTTTTGTTCAAACCTCCTTTTTTTTTAGAAGATGGTTCTTAGACAGATTTTATATGACGAACATTTTCTTAGAGTTTTAAAATGTGGAGAAAAAATTTAATTGTCACAACAAGATTTGATTCATTCATGGGAGTAGGTTTTGAGGCGGCAAATTCTTAGATATAGAGCACTAAATTTCAGCTGATAATTCTGATACCTTCATGCAATTTTCAATACTGAAAAGGTGCAAGAAAAACGCATAGATTTCAATTTCAAGACTTTCACAAGTGATATGGGCAATTTAAAACTCTTGGAATGGATACCAAACAATTTATTTGATCCTTTAGATTACAAAAAAAAGGCTAAACATATGGACAATATCAAAGCATGCAGTTGTGTGTGGAGTGTTTTCCACCATATAGGTCTTAAAAGAATCATATGATAAGCCAAATATTCACACATAATCATTGAAAAAAATCAACTGTACTGAAGCTAAAAATGTCATGGAATATCTTATCAGGAAAAAAATATAAAATAAATTTGACCAACATTTTTAATTTAAACCTGATGTGATGTCAGTTGCATCAAGAGGAAAAAGTTTTTGAACTAGCGTTATTCTGCGATTATTTGAAATTTTGTGCAAATTAATTGTGCAACTGACATAATCATAATAAATATTGTGAGCAGTGGGTTTGTGTGTGTGTCATAGTCCTTGATTGAGACACTTTTTTCACTTTACAGCACATATTGTTTGTCCACTACAAGAATGATGCCATGATGGTGTTTCCATCGTGGTCAAAGCGTGGATCTTGCTACAACCACAACGCAGAGGCCAATGCAGGTTAACCTGTATTTCACATCTGCCCTTCAATGGTAACACTATTAGCTTGCCTCGCTCGAATCTCGGTCGAATATATAGCGGTTTTTTATTTCACTTTTGATAATCAGTGACTCAAACAAGAATAATTTATGTTTTCTGTTTCCTCTCTATCCTGATAATTCCAATCAGGTATTTGAAAAAGGCATTCGTGCAATACCTCTCAGTGTGGAACTGTGGCTTCATTATCTGAACTTTTACATCGCAGAATTTGGATCAATGCCAGGTGAATCGGAGAAGATAAGAAAGTAAGCATCCATTTATAATTCGTTGTAGCAATTCTTTCTAGTTATTGGTGGAAAATTTAATTTCATAGATCTTTGATATTTCAAAGATATATTTGTATTCGGAGAAAGGATTAAAAAATGTCCTGTATCTAGGCCTGAGTCTCAACCTAATTTTGCCGTGGAATTTCAGATGTGTTAAAAAATTTGTTAGAAATTTTTCATGCTCTTACGTGTTTTGACATATATATATTTGTATTTAACAGGAATGATAGTTTTTCCCTCCAGTCACTCCTATTTTTTCAAACTTTCTGCCCTTTAGATTGTATGAGAGAGCTTTAGCAGCATCAGGCAAGGAGTTCAGGTCAGACAAATTGTGGGATTCTTTCATATCTTGGGAAAACATGAATGGTAACTTAAAAGCTGTTACAGCCATTTATGACCGCTTGATCAGCACTCCAACACAATTATACAGCCACCACTGGGACAAGTAAGTTACTTTTTGCTAGCTTGCTTGATTAAATTTACATAATATTTGAAGATGGAGATAATATCAAGCTTCAAGCTTCCAGATTATGAGTGTTTCTGTGGATCACTCATTTTTTAAGATTAAAAAAAATCTTTCACTTTCTTTCTTGCTGTACTTTTTATATCAAATACATTGTAAAATATTTTGTAGCTGTAAAGAGGGAGAGAGAAACATCAGCATTAATTCAATATCAATCAGTACTCTAACACTTTGAGCCTCCCAAGACTTTTACACATGAAGTTCAATTACAGTACTTTCAAAACTTTAGATAAGATAAGTCTCTTAGTCTTGTTATTTTAAAGTGTGTTCTTGTAGCCCAGAAGATTTTAGAACATAGGAGTATTCAATTGATGCACTGTGATTTGGGTCTTAAATAGAATGTTGTATTGTAAAGGTTACATATCCAAAGTTAGTTGCAATCAATATTTTTTTATTTTGTTAGCCCTTGAATAACATGTCTAGGCAAGTGCATTATTGCATGGAATCAATTCAACAGATATTCAGTCCAATCAATTCTATGAACACCTACCCATTGCAAAATATACAGCAGAGACCGGTGGATGTGAGTTTAGCAGCATAAGAGTGTATTGACACAATGATGGTATAATCTGTAAGCAGAGTTTGTTCTGCTTGCCCTCTCTCCAAATCTGAAATTTTAGTTCCATCCAGAAACTCACCCCTTTTCCATTCATAATGTGAACTGGCTTTGCTATGGAATGTTCTCTATTGAAAGTAATATAAATGTCCACTCAATGCCTGCCACTTATTCTAGGCTGGCCATGAATCAAGCCAGTACAGTTTCATTAATGATCTCTCCTGGCTCACTTATGAACGGCTTTTATTTGCCTGCTTTAAACATTGTTGTCAGACCAGCCTTTACAGTTACCTATCCTGTGATTCTTTTTAGAGGGCAAAACCAGAGCTGCAGAGCTGTGATTCTATAATTTTGGCTTTTAAAACAAATTTAATTTTCATTACCCATGGTTTTACAGAATCTCAGAATAATTTCAGACACATAATGAAATGCCTAAAATTTCAGTTGTAAAAATATATAGTAAGGCAGATCAAGCTCTAAAAGAAAGCCTTTAAATGGCAAGTGATGTCAGACGTTTTTCTCTTTTCAAGGAATGAATGAAATGACTTTGAATTTATAGAGTCATTATTAGTAATACAACTTTCTCCTTGTGGTTCTCCTTTGTCTTTGCAGTTTTAAGAGGCACATCAACATCCACCACCCAAAGGAAACTTTAGACATTGATACTTTCTTGAAGCTTCGATCAGAAGTGCTCACCAAGACAGTAAATTATCACATAGATGATGAGGATGAAGTGGGCTTGGATGAAGTCCTTCAGGTTGGGGAAAGTCCAGATGTAGATGCACCTCCAGGCATGATTGCCACAACAGTAAGTCTTGGAGGCATTTATTTTGGAAAACAGAATTCGGTCTTACTGATGGTCAACATTGAAAAGGGTTAGGGGGTGCAGAGGGCACACAGTAGGCACTTGTGGGTTTTTTTTCATGGCGAATACAAAATAATACTTTTGGAAAGTTTCTTTTCTTTCCTTGGAAGTTTCTATGAAGATTTTGTGAGTCCAGATGGAATTAATGTAACTCTAAATGTATGTCCCGGCTCAAAATTACCCTAGGGCTTTTTTTTTTTCAATTCTTAAAATACTTGCTATGTTACTAACAATTCTTTCAGTATTCTTCAAAAATTTATTCGAAAAATGATTATAATCTATTCCGAAGCAAGAATTTTGTATTTTAATGACTGGGAATCATTTCTAAAATAGACCATTTTTTTAAAATGGGATTACTTTTTACCTCGTAATATGTAGAGAGAAAATAAGTTAGTCCTACTCATATGTCAGCTTTCTTGCAAAAGATAAGTTAAAGGCAAAAAGATTGTTTAAAGACGTTTCGAAAATGTGTGAGATCAAAATTGAAGCAAAAATGTGTCAGTTGCTATTTATCCCATTTTCAAAACAGTATGTTGAGACAAGAAATTCTAAACCATTTCCATATAAGTAGAGAAGTAGCTCTTGTATAGTAACAATTTACTTGTTCCTTAAAGAGATAATAGTGTGAGGGAGGTTGGAGAGAAAAGTCGAGGGAGTTGGAGCAGAAAAACAAGAAAGAAAGCTTGGGCACAGAGAGAGATACATGAGAGAGAATTAGACAAACAAAAAAAGAGAAATAGACAGGGATGCTCAAGAGAGGAGAAGCAATGACAGAAAGAGAGACATAAAAAGAAAGATGATAGAGATTGAAAGAAGAGAGGAGAAAGAGTTGGAGAGAGAGAATAGCATGATAATAGATGAGAAAGAAAGAGAGGGAAGAGAAACAAGAAATAAAGACAATACAGAGCAAGAGAATAAAAGAGAGAGAGGTAAAATTGAAAGAGAAAGAGAAAAGACAGAAAAAGAGACCTAGATCTCAGAAAGCAAGATCTATGAGAGACACAAAAAATATGAAAAAGATAGACAAGAAAGACAAGATAGTGAGAGCGAAGATAAGAAAGAATGAGACTTTGTTATATAATGACTTATATGGTTTATATGCTGCAGAAATGTGGGAGTGATTTTGTGAATCTCAATGTATGGATAGAGGTAACAAGTCTTATTCACTATTTTAAGAGTGGCATACCCAAAAAGACATATAAAACATAGATAGGCACACCTTCCAATGCATGCCATATGATTAAGTTTAATATGATGCTTTTGTAGCTTTAAAGATAAAAAGATGGAAACATATATCTATCCTCGTTAATCTACTCTTGCCGCATTAAAATTCTAGATGCAATTTAATGTGAAATCTTAAATCTGTTGGTTTTAGTATACATCAGACAATCAATTTTTATGGTCTTTTTTTTCTCAAGGGAGATGAAAAGGAGCTCAAGAAAATCAGATCCAAGTTTGTTGAAAAAAGAGAATTTGTGTTTAAAGCCAATGAGGAAGAAGTGAGCAAGAGATGGACATTTGAAGAAACGGTGAGTAGAGATAGAGATGAATATGTGGTATGATTTAAATCACTTAAGTTCAAAAGGGGCTTAAAGTCACTGACAATTGCCATTTTATCTGCTATTTGATTGATGTATTCCGAGGTAGCAAAATATTTTAATATAATTGCCCGCTCATGTGTGCCATTCAATAGGCTGCAATGAGCCTTAATAAATGTCATGAACTATACACCATATCATGAAGAAAAAAGTAATATAAAAGAAAAGTAGATAGTATATTATTTTTCGTTTTTTTTTTTTTAAACAAAAAGGTTGTATCAGTTGCAAAAGAAAGATTCAAAGCCACAGTCATCATAATTTTTTATCTTGGATGCATGAAGGAATTGAAGACTGGAAAGGGAACCATTGTGCAAAAAGATAACAGTATAGGATCATTGCTGGCCAAAAACAAAATTTGGCGTGATCTTGAAGGCCAATTAACCCCAACCAGCCTGCAGTTGCACCCAGCAACCTATTAGCCTTCCACCTCCTCCCCCTGAAACTTGATGGCTCGGAATATATATACTTTTATTCTTATTATCCTGTAAGGCCACGGAAAAAAAACTTACTACAAGTCCAACAAGCTTTTGGTTTTTTTTTTTTAATTGAAAACACCAAACTTCTTAGATGGGCCAATTAGAGTGCTTGAATGTTTTTCCTCACCTGCAGATCAGACGACCATACTTTCATGTGAAACCTTTGGAGAGAGGGCAGTTGAAAAACTGGAGGGAATACCTTGACTTTGAAATAACTCAAGGTGACCATCATCGAATTGTTGTGTTGTTTGAGAGATGCATGATTGCATGTGCCCTCTATGAAGATTTTTGGATGAAGGTGAGTTGGTTTGGTTATTTATAGAAATTACCCGCCAAAATGCAGTATTTCTTGAGTGTATATATATTCGTGTTCACTTCTATCGGAATATCACATTAATAGTAACTTCTGATAGAAAAAAAATTCTTACTAATTTTGTTGGGTTTGCTTTGTCATTTTGTTGCAATTGTGGCCTCTGTGAAGGTGAAAAGGCCACATGGTAAAAGATTTATAAACTGGAAAGTTGCAAGTGTAAGCTACAGAGCTTCTTAGAACAATTGTGAGCTTAAATCTGTCACTGTGTAAAATGTTGATGTTACAATTCTTTAAATGAAATGAAATGCATTTAATTTGATGGAGAAATTGATTTTTTTAAGAGAGAAAAAAAGGCTTTCTGTGGTAAAACCTTTTTTTTGCCCTTTTTCTCTTCAGTATGCAAAATATCTTGAGCTACACAGCTTAGATGGAGTTCGTAGTGTTTACCAACGAGCATGTGACATCCATCTCCCAAAGAAACCCTACATTCACCTAGCCTGGACAGCTTTCGAAGAAAGAAGAGGTAGCTACTTAACCCCCCCCCCCCCCTCAAAAAAAAAAAAGCTTAATTTATGTCCTTTGAAATTCTGATTAAATCTTAGTTCTTTAACAAAATCTTAAAAAAGATTCCACAACTGCAAATTCCCTTTTATTCCTTACATTATTTTTCACCTATGTGTTCTGAAATTTGTAGGGAGTTTCCTTTGAAGTACTTAAATAACACATACTTTGAACTCCTCTGCTTTCAGTAAGATTTGAAGGCTGCAAATCTGACTCATCTTTTTCAGGTAATTATTCCCTGGCTAGAAAGATCTTGATGAACATTGAATCAAATGTTCCTGGTCTTGCGATGGTGTGCATGCGAAGAATAAGCCTAGAGCGCCGTAACAAAAACCACAAAGCAGCTGAGGAGCTGTTCAAGACCTATGTTGAAAAGGCAGTCAGTCACAAGACAAGGACATTTTTCTCCATAAAATATGCAAGATACCTTCAAAAGGTTGGTTCAGAATCTACAAGCTCTATTTGGACAGAGGATGTAATGATATTACTGGTTTTTAAGACAAACATACTCACCCAGCCTCGCTCACTTTGTGAAACTATGAGAGTAACTTTCATTGAAGTTTAAGAGAGATGCTTTATGGGCTAAACCAGGAAATAATTAGCAAAATCAAAATGCATATCATAATCATCATGTGCCTTAATTCACATGATCACCGATCTTTTCTCTCCACAATGGGAACTCTTTAGTCCTCATCATTGTTGTCACTGTATTTTAAGTCATTAGCATAATTAGCATGTTCAATATTTTATTTCCTGCCTTATTTTAATTTGTTCTCCATCATCATTGATGTTTATCTACTTTGTTTTCTCTATAAATATTATTATGATCATTATGATACTATTATTTTCATTATTATTACTATTATTATCATCATTATTATTATTATTATGATGATGATGATGATTATTATTACTATTATATTTATTATTATCTTTTTGGCATTCTTCTTTTTTTAATTTATTTCATGCAACTGCAAGCACTGTGTCTCATTAATTGCACTATAATTGCAAGTTTTCTGCTATGGCCCTGATCTTCGAATTTAGGAATTTAGCCGCGGTCCAGTTCCACATTCAGGTCTGAAACCAATCTAGACAAATACAAGACTGCCTGACATATATAAAATTCAACAACAATTTTTGATGATAAGCCCAGGAAATAATTTTCAATTTTAGGCACAAATTTCTTGTGGACCAAGGTCCAGTTCTGAAAAAGGCCTTTAGCTTAAAAATTGATTAGAATTCACTATTAGAATTGATAGTACCTCAATCGTTTTGGATGAGTTTTTTTGTATGAAAGTTAAGGTTGCTACTCTTGAAAAATAAATTTATCATTATAACCTGAAACTAAGTTTCCTCCAGTCTGCCTCTGTATCAGCACTTTTGTTTTATTCAAGATAAGCTTTTCTTTGTTTATTACAACTAAGATGTGAAAATAGGATCTACATACCGTATTCGCTCCAATAGTAGCGCCGGGCGCGTGAAAATGAAGAGAGGGGGTGCGTCTAATGGAATGTTTTGGATGACTTTCTTCAAAGACAAAGTGCCGCCGTTTCCGCCGTCGCCGCCCTCTCCCTCCCCTTCTCTAGTTAGTTTTAGAGTGCCATGGTTGGGTGTCATTCCAGTCCGATGACTACGAGGACTGCAATAGTCCAGGACATTAACCTCAGACGCCTTTGACATCCCCAATTTGAGATGACAATTGCAGTATCATAGTCATTCATTGTTTACATGTGTTGTCTGTTGTTATCATCAGATCTATCGCTTAATAAATGTTTTGAGTTTGAGTTTAATAAGAATCTTTTGTTCTCGAAAGTGGTGTTTTTTAAGTGTTGCTTGGATGGGAAAAGGGGGGGGGGGGGGCGTTTATTAGAGATGGCGCTACTAATGGAGGGAATACGGTATATATAATAGATCTGATGTTTTGCTTGCTTTGATATGGTCTCAACTAGATCTTACCTTGGTCTACATTAGACTTCATATCTCTATCTATAATCCAAATCTAATTTAAGATATGTTATGTACCTTTTTTTTTATTATTGCCCATTGGAACTAATTAAATATATCCACATACTTATTCCTGATGTATGTATGGTGTCAGGGCTTTTCTAGTTATGAGTTACTCCTCAATTTTGTATGTAAACTCTCTCTCGTTTTTTTTTTTTTTATTTTTTTTTATCAAGGGACAACATAAATTTCAGTATAAAAATTCTTTAGCTGCAGTTTAAAGTTCTTTATTGTATCCATTTCTCAGTCTCATATTTTAAGGTCACATGAGAGTATCTGCTGTCAGTTCAATTCAACAGAACTCTTAAATTCAGAGACAGACATGATTGCAATTTTTGGAAAATCTTAAACCTTAGTGATACTTTTTGTTGCTTGATTTTTTTTGGTTTTTATTACATATAATTTTGTTGTCCTGTAGTAGTTCTTAACATGTTTAAAATAGAAACCATGAATTTATGTATTCATACTATGCAGTTTTTTGTCACATTGAACCGATATATGGACTATATTTCTTTATATTTCAGATTATTGGAGACACTGAGAGAGCTAGAAAGATTCTTACAGATGCCTTAGAGATTGATAGTGTAAGTGAGAGAGTGTTTGTCTCACAAGATTAATATTAGCATTCTCCTGTAAGTTGAATAATTCCCTCACACCATTTCTTCCTCTAAAATTTTGCTTTATCTTTGTGTATATAATTTTTTTCACTTTGCATTCTCTGTGGCAAAGAAAAATTTATAACTTTGAAAACTTGATTTAAAAGAAAAACTGACTGTTCCTTGATACATAGAGAATTTGGGTTTAACGTGGTTGAAAATGTTTTCACTTCTTTGAAATTTATAAAGCTCTAATTCAGTCATTGTTATGCCAACTTTTCAGACAAATGAAAAGATCTTTCTACAACTTCTGGATGTAGAGTATCAAGCTCAGCCAATAGAGGAGAGCAGAGTTCTGGATATATTTTCACGAATGCTCAAGAGTGATGTCTCTATGGAATTCAAAGTCAAAGTTTCTCAGAGACGAATGGAATTTCTGGAGGACTTTGGGGAATGCATTAAGAAGTACATATATATTTAAAAAATAAAAATAACATTTTTGTGCACATGCATATATTGTCACCCTTTAAGAAGGCAAGGGGATCAAAGCAATGTTCATGAATTGCTTGAAAAATATATCATAATATTGTGGACTTTGAGACACCTGACCAACATTTCAGACTCTCATTTTTTAAAAAATCCTTCTAATGTGAAGAAATTTTTAGTGAAACAATTCGAACTTGTAAAAAATCTGCAAGGGAACAACCTTCCAGCTGTAACCATGAAAATGATTAGTAATCATGTACTATTGGCTACTAACTTTTTTATTTAAAAAAAAAAAAAAAACGCGAAGAGGAAGATAATGAATGGGACGCAACCACTACCATTCACTCAAATATAACATTTACAGCAAAGATAGACAGCAATATGGCAGATTCATTCACAGACTAAAATTACAGAGGGTAAGAGAAGTATAATGGAGTAAACCTATGCTCCTCTTCCTTTAGGCCTAGTCCTTGAAAAGTGATTTTAGAAAGTGCAATGTATTTGCAATTTAATCAAGAGAATCTATTAGCATTTTAATCAAGAGTCTGATATATCTTGGTTGATCAGAAATTTCGGTGTAGGCTTCAATGAAAAACAATTTTATAGAACTTTTCATATAACATCTGGATTTCTGTTTGATTTTTCTCATCGATTATTAGCATTTCACTCAATATAAAGAGGGGGCATACAGTGGTAAGTGTTTGTTTTTTTTTGTGGTATTAAGGATTCGGATCTTTACAGACAATAATGCCACTTTATTATGAACAAATTTTAAAACAGAAAAGATTTAAATGCTAAATTACAAAAAAAAAAAATTAGAAAAATATCAGCAAAAAGAACCAACAATATTTAAACATCTTTCTGCACCATGTTTGCTTCCTTAGAGTTTGAGTTTTGTTTATTTGCCCAAACGGTTAATTTTAAATGAAACTTATTTCTGTAATGAAATTTATTGAATATCCTGATTCTATATAATAATGAAGCCAATTTTATATTTTTGAAACAATATTGATAACTTTTTTACTTCTTTTTCCCTTAAAAAAAAACCCTAAAGACTTGTTTTTCTTAAAAATTGTACTATATCTACGAGTTATGCTCTAAATTGTTTTGTCCATTTGACAGAATATCAGAAGCCTATGATGAGCATCAAAAATTGGTCAAAGAGGCAAATAGCAAAAAGAGAAAACCAGAAAAAGAGAAAGGGTGAGCAATCCTACAAAAATCAAGCCACAAGATTATTCTTTAAGAACCATTAAGGAGATGGAACCATTTTTGAATCATCACGAAGAGTGAAATATTTCAATGCTAGAACATAAATGATGTTCCTGGAAAAAAGAAATTGAACTTATGCTGTGTTTTCTTTTAATTTTTTAAACTTTATATGGAATTAAAGGAAATTGATTAAAAGAGAAAGAGGAAAGAAAGAGTACCTAAATCTTTCATGTTGTACAAGGATTTTAAACCTAGCATTTCTCTTCTCCCCATAGCCAGTACTGATTGGCTTAATTAGCATGTGAGCACCGCTCCCCACCTTGTGCAGTTCAGAAAGGATGCTTTACTAGAACCCCCTTTTTCCTATAGTGGCTGCAGACACACAAGATATGCCCCCCTCTTAGAGCACACCATTGCCTTATTTGTAGCCAAGAACAGTGCTTTTGACTGTAAAAAATGGAACTAGTGACTTTGAATTTGTCATACTTCAATCAAACCAATAATTCTGTATGTAAACCTAACAAGCAAATATTTGATAAAACTAATTGAATTGAATATAATTATATAATTATGAATTTGATTTTTCTTTATTTGATTTGATCGGGAATCAACTTAGATTTCGTTAATTTAATGCACATGTCAACAAATTTTTCAAATTACAATAGCGCAAATTCTAAAAACTTGTGTAACCTTAGAGGAAGGTCATTATATCTGATTTTCATAGCTAAGGAGTAGGAGCAGGATTGATTCTTGGAAGTTGGATTAAATCGAAATTCTATTATTTCAATATATATTCCAGTGCACTCTAAATTATCATAATCTGTATATTTTTTTTTTTACTTAGCCCAGAGGAAACCACAGAGAAAAGAGCAAAAGTAGATAACCAATCCGCCCCAGCCTCAGGAGAACACATCCCACCAGCTCCTGTTCCTCCTCCCCCTATGGGCCATCCCATGCCACCAGATCCTAGCTATGGTCCCAATCCTCCCTCTTGGCCTGCTGGGCCTGGTTATGGTGCAATGGTGAGAATTTATTTACAATGGCTGCCACTCATTTGTTGAGCAAATTTATGTTGCCTCTGGATCATAGAGAAGCACTTTTAAACTTAAAATGGCAATCACAGTTGAAAAAAAGCAAACTTAAACAATTTGGTACAGAGATGTGTAAAATACACACTATTTGAAGGAAAGCTTTTATGCAAATGGAATTGGAATTAGGGGTCCTCAGTTATTTGTATTCGGAGGTTGAATTATGTACCAATAGCTTCATAGGATGATCCACAATTTGTTTTATGATTTATTGTTTGCAAAGTATGGGATGAAGAATTCTCTATAATTCAAATAAAAAATCTTTAAAATTTTTCATTATTTTAACACAATCTGGTGAAATCCTCTGATTGCAAAATAATTGTGGCTAATTTTTTATCATGATAACCTAAGTCAGTTCTTTTTTATTGAATCAAGGGAAAGTTAAAGCTATGATGAATTCTGGTACCTTATAAAATGGAATACTACCAATAACGAGGCATACTTCTAATAAATAATACATGTCTCAATACTGTTGCTGTTTTCACTTCCACAGCCCACAGGTTACATGGCATACCCTTATCCAGCATATCCTCCCCAGTACAATTACTATGGCTATTGAAAATACATGTACCAGGATCCACAACACATTCAATAGGATTTTAGCTGAAAGAAAGCCATTTTTTCCTCCATCCTCCAAGGACTTACCCTTTGGAAAAGAGAGTGTTTGTTTATATAACTGTACATATGAATATGTGGTCATGTGGAAAGCTGAATTGTAAATACCATATTCTTGGATCAAAATATGAATTTTTCTAACCTCAAATAATATTATTAAGAGAGATTGTCAGTGACAGTGCTTAAGATAATGATTGGTATTCATTATTGTGCTGCAGGTTTCTCTGGACATACTGGATTAATATTGTGTAAAACGAAACTTTCCGCATCTCCTCAGCTATCTATTATATGATTGTAATAGTTTTGTAGCACAGAATCTATTGAAATACATGTCTTTACTTTGAATCTATTTAAAGAGAAACTTCTTTGAAAGAATGAAATGAAAATTGTTCTAATTATGGGTATACTGAGTCATGATTTAAAGATTTATTGTTTCATAAAAAATTTATACTTTTAAGTTTTCAACTATCTAGAATAACGTAAGCTAATTTTTTTTCTTCTGGTACTCAAATTTGTGAGGTGGCCCAGAATTTTCAGGGTCATGTCGGAAATTACTGTTTCGAGCTATTGGGCTTCAAGCATAAAAATCAATTGTTCAAGGCTTTGTATGAACTATCAACCATTTTTCTATTTTGTCAAAAAGTGTCAAAGCCCAAAAGAAACTTTAAATATGCTTTATGGTGTTTTTGTGAAGATAACTGCAACTCTGCATGAAAACTTTTCCTAACTTTAAACTAGTTTTTCTCAGTTTCTCATTCCCCAGCCAAAAAGTTTTTGGTCATATCGCAGCCAAATACTAATATATTCTAAAAATTTTAACTTTTATGGAGGGAATTGGTTGGGCTTTCAAAAAATATGTAAATCGTAATTTGTCCAAACTAGTCATTGAGCCTGAAAATTGCAGGCCACCTCACATTTCTTAAGATTTATGATATCTATTCCTCATTAATTATTTATAATGGGCATAACTGAGCCTTACACAAATTTGTACATCATCACATTCTTCCTAGCATCAATACATAAAGTCTAGGGTTATAAATAGCTTTGAATTTTTTTTCTAGGAAAGAATAATTTCAAATATCCTAAACCTAAATCTAGGCAAATGCAAAAAATAAACCTTCAATCTCAGTGTTTATTCTACAAAAGATTAAAGCATGTACATTTGCTACAGAACTATATGAATCAAATAACCTTTTAATAAAATATTTCAAAGTGTTAAGAATAAAAGAAAACACCATTTAGCTTGTATTTCTTCTGATTAGAATGTAAATGTTTGATATAACTGTTCGAGTGTCATTTGTGCTTAAGAACAGTCGAGCTCAAATTCTTCAAATCCGGATAGTGCGAATTTTTAGCTATTTCAAATTCGTTTAATTTTTGCCAAATATTTCTCTCTTTAAGTTTAAGCTTTATAAAAAAATATCGGTTAGATCGAAGTTTGAAATAAGGATCAGGTTAATTCTAAGCCATCTTGCCATTTTTTTTTAAATTCTGAAAGCACTTTTCTTGGCTTGTAAATCAGAGAAAATAGTGCTTTGTTCTGTGTGGCAAGCGATTCTGGTGTATGTATGCGAGTGTGTTCCGCTAGAGTCTGCAGTAAGGCTAAGAGAAGGAAAAGGGGGTTAGGCCCAATGACCAGGTGTGAATGCTTCATAGACTGGAAGAGGAATGAAGTGTCGGTGCCACATGAGGTGATTGAACTCTACACGTGGTCAGCATGTGCGATGTAGCCTGCTTAAACAAAGCTCTATATGACATCATTATAACGGTGTAGAGCTGTGCGTCTGCCTGTCATTACTTACTCTAGAACTATCTGGACCTGGCTTTTTTTCACTTGTGGGCTTTATTTTTTTTATTAATATTGTCATTCTTCAAGAAGCCTCTTTTTATGGCTTCTCAAATCAAGAAAAGTAATCGGAAATTAAATGGGCCATTGTAGTCACCCCTCGATCCCTGCAGACACCAGTGCGACATACTTGATCTTACATAATTTTTTTTACTCTCTTTCTCTAAGTATCCTGTTAATTTGAAGTCCTTGTTTTATCCGAATGATTTCGAAATGACCAGACTGGTCTGTATATGTAATTAGCCCCAAAGCTTTAAGAAGGTCAGATGGAAGTGAACACATTGAGCATGACATCGTGGCAGCTCGTGTTTACAAACTTTGGGTCTTGTTCAGCAGTGATGCGGGATTTAAGCTTAGCAATAAAAAAATTGCTCATATTCCTTCTACAATCATGGAACTCCATAAAAGTATACATATTTTGAAAGCTGATATAACGGGCTTTCACTAGTTTCGGTTAAAAGTACTTGTTAAATTTAATGATTGATCCTGTTACTGTAAAAGATTATTATCTTTCAATTATGTATTTTTTATTGTTTACATGGTTTTGTTGCTTGAATAAAAAACCAATGTTTTTTTGCCTTATAAATAAACAATGTGTGTCATTAATAGAATTGGAATGCATAAAAATATAAATGTGAGAGAGAGAGAGAAATTAGAAAGAGTTAAAGACAAACATTCTAAGACCCACCATACACACTAGGGGATGCTAGGCATTGCACAAGATATATGTGCAAGGCAAGGCATTCTGCACTGTTTTTACATACCACACACACCCTCCATTCACGGGTTTTTCATGTGTTTTTCCCACTTACAGTGGCTCATCGCTGGACTCGTGAAATCTGACCCCTTTGCCTCGCGCAACCACGGTGTGTATGGTGGTTTTTACTGAGTGGATTGCAGACTGACATATAGAAATGAAGATAGAGTGATAGAGAGATGCAGGTTGAGAGCAAGAGAGGTATAAAAGTTAGAATCTTTCCCCTCTGACTGCATGGTACATGTGTATAAATGGAGTTAATGAGACTCCATGATCCATCATCAGCATTGAGTTGAGAAAGTATCTGGGGGCATCTCTAAGATCAACAATTTGAATTCTTTCTCTGCTCTCCATGTTGAGAAAATCCAAGTTCAAATAATGAAAAGCTTTGAACTAAAGTTGAGTAAGCTAGAGTGCAGAGATACTGAGGATTACAGGGTCTGAGCTGATGCACAATCATCATTCAATTGGCACCTTTGCCATGCAATAGCCCAAAGATCAAACAGTCCTATGAAATGACCCAATATCATTATACTTTTCTTCAGATGTAATCAACACAAACATACACCCAAACTTTGCTATATTTGGCAACGTTAATAGTATTATACTGTTACATCGGTGATCAGCATGATGCTAGTCACAGGTCTGAAAGCCAAGCAAGATACTAACACAGTACGTGTAACAGTCTTTTGGAACTTGGCAATGAGACAACGCAATGTGGGCACATACTATACTTAAAGCAAGAAGCACTACCCTACTAACAGCCCACTCTTTCTACCTAACAAGCCTAGCCCTCACTGTATAGATCAAACTTAACTCCATAGCATCCCCCTAACCTATGACAAAAAAGAACTTGATTGGTTACTATTTTCTGAACCTTAACCAATCATGTTAGACAAAAAAGTCATTTTCCATTGATGAAGGCTTACCTCTGAGCATTATACCATGTAAGAATTCTGCGAGCAAATGTGGTGGGGGCAGTGAGTAATGAAATGGTGCACAGTAACTAGAGTTAGTAATGGTAGCACTGAGGACGGCTATATATAATAACTGTTGCCAATGATTGCCAAACCTTTAAATTTAATTTCAGGTTTCAGCATAATTGGACAATAACTTTGTTATAAGTACATGTTTACTTGAGAAGGGGTACCTAATTCAAACTTGTCTCTGAAACTAAAAATCACCCTAGCCTATGCTAAAACGACTTGTAATATAAAAAAAATAACATGAAAGAAGTAATATTTTTAGATCATAAATCGTGGATCAAGTGGATCTGAAGAGAAAATTTAATATATGGGACTGTGACTCGAAATACGAGGGCATATTGATAAGTTTTGCCTCCAAGTCCATAACTTTGGAAATAATGAAGACAAACAAATGATACTTACACCAAATGAAAGGTCATTTTATTTAGCACCAGATGACATATTTTTCAACATAATCACCGTCCCGTTCGATACAGAGCCGCCACCGACGGACGACCTGTTGGATGCCGTCAGCGAAGAAGTCAGCAGTCTTGTCTCTGCACCAAGAAAGAACAGCATTCTTCACATCTTCGTCTGTCTCGTAACGGTTGCCCTTGAGGTAATCCTTGAGTTTTGGAAAAAGGAAGAAATCGCTCGGAGCAAGATCTGGGCTATAAGGCGGTTGCGGTAATGTCCGGAGGCCTAAACGATCTAAAGCCGTGCGAGTTTCCAAACGTGTGAGGGCGAGCGTTGTCGTGATGGATGATGGAAACTTTCTCACTCCTTACCCGTCGCAACCTCGCTTTCAGTTTCTCCAGTGTGTTCACATTTCGTAGAATTCACGGTGTTGCCTTGTTCCAAAAATTCTGTGTGAACCACACCCTCACCGTCCCAAAAGATCGTGAGAAGCACCTTCCGTGCGGAAGAAAACACTTTGAATTTTTTTGGAGATGGTGACGTTTTGTGTCTATACTCCTTCGACTGTTGCTTCGATTCAAGATCATAATGATGAACCCAGGATTCATCCCCAGTGACAATTTGACGGAGGAAGTCTTCACCATCCTCATCAAATTTTGCCAACAGTTCTCTACAGATTTGCACTCTTTGCAGCTTTATCTGAGGCGTCAGCATTCTTGGGACCCATCGAGCAGAAACTTTCCTGTATCCTAGGAGATTTGTGATGATGTGGTGGACCCTCTCTTGAGAAATCCCTATTTCAATACTAATGTCAATCTGCTTGACGCGGCGATTTTCACGAATCAACTGATCAACACGAGATTGGTGCTTAGAGTCTGACGCTGACTATGGTCGACCAGTACGGGCTTGATCATGAACAGTTGATTCACTGGGATTCTCTTCCCTTGAACGCCGTGTCCATCATCTCACAGTACTTACATCTAAACACATTTCACCATACACGGCTTTCATACGATAAAAGATTTCTATAGGACTACAGCCTTCTGCAGTCAGAAATTCAATCACAGCCCTTTGTTTTAAGCGTAGATCCATGGAAGACGCCATTTTTCTTTCCTCTGACCACGTGACACCACCAAGCTTGATGACGCGCCACATTTTGAGCTCAAATGACGTCATACGCAGATGCAATTTTGCACACATGTAGACAAAGGGTTTGTGAGTATTGATGCCAAACTAGAAGATTCTAAATTGAAAACCCGATACATTATGGCGTTGGAGGCAGAACTTTTCAATATGCCCTCGTACTTGTGAAAATACTCAAAGACAACTAGTACGAGATCTAGATCTACCTCAGATACCCAAACTGACAGCCAGTTACTTCACAGTCTAGACCTAAATCCAAGCAAAAAAACAAAGGAAAGAGCCCAAGTAGCCTGGCTCTAAAGCAAGATGATTAAAAAAAATACTTGTAAGTTTTCTAAAATCCATCTTGGAGTTCTAAAAAAAAAAAATATTGAACAAATAAACATGTATGCTTTCTGTAAATTTTTTTAACAAGTTTAAAATTACATATTGTTGTATATGTTAAGAAAGCTGTTGATTGAATGGATAGCTTTCTGTGGGAAATTTTTTTGAAAGGCTTGATGCACTAAAAATAGCCCAGATGTAAGTGAGTTAGTGTTTTTTCACATGCCAACATCATAAAAACCACATTCTCTTTACAGGCTGTGTGATATTTTAAGAAACAAATATAATGTAAAGAAAAAAAATGTTCAAGATGTCGTTAAAGACAAAAGAACCCCTTGCAATCATAAGGTGTCAAAGGTAGAAGAAGTAAAATGCAAGTTGGCATTTGACAAGCTGAAAACTACAATACAGAAAAAATAGATATTTAAATAACAAGGTATATTTGGGAAAAAGTTTGTACATGTATTTGTGATGATAAAAAATCTAAGTGCAATTTATAAAAAATAATAGAACACATGTAATTGTTACGAGTGTCAAAAACAATATAAAAGCCTACATTAATTCAAATAATTGTATCTTCTTAGAGCACTGAGTCATATTCTTTGATATAGCTTCCAAATTGTATGTAAATAAATTATATTGCTCATAATAATAGTTGTTGCAGAAACAAGAAATTTTTCATTAATTTAAACTATTTTTTTACCTGTTTAAATGTCAATTCTTACATTAAGTTATAGCATCATAAACATTTTGAAAATTACACCTCAGTTTTATGAATTTGTTAAGCTAAAAGAAATACTAAATCTAAACAGGTATGCTCAGTTAGGGCATGAAAGCAAAAAAGGGTTGGGACTGACACCCGTACAAGAAGACTCCTTGTTTGAAGAGCCGTGAGCTGGCTTTAAATATTCTATGACATTTCTAAGTCAAGTAACCTGCCAAATTGAAAGCTGTTGTGAATTGAAATAAATAAAACTTTTTAATTACACATACTTTTAAGCAAAAAAAAACAAAATGCCATGCACACATAGCAAAATTGATCTTATTTCTTGTACGCTTTATAATTTTTTCAATTTGTGTTTCATCATAATGTATGGATGCGAGGCGTGGATAATCTAAAAAAAACAGGTGCAAATGAATCTGGAGTCGACAGAAATGTTCCTTTGGAGAATGCTACAAATATGAACTGCAAAGAAGTCAAATTAAACCATGTTACAAGAAGAGAGAAACTAGAACATCTTGTGACAACTAGAATGATCGAGAGAAAATGCAGCAGAGGAAAACATTGCGAAAAGATGTTTGATAGACTAACAAAGCTGCTCAAAGTAGGAAGAATAACAAGCACTGAAAGCGATGAGGGATAGAGATGAGTAGAAGGTCATGATTGCCTGGGCTAAAGAGTATGGCAACTGAATGATTGTTTGAGTTATAATTCTTGGGTAAAGGGAAGTAAAAATTTTTTTTCAAGATACTCAGAAACTGATAATGATAATTTCATCTTATTTTTCATTCACTTTATTAATTAGTACTATAATAGCACAGTAGGAGTCACCAGTGTTAGCATTGGAATACCCTTCTGTACATCTCTAATCACTATTCCTTTCTAAAGCATTTAAAAAGTGTTGCAAGAGTTTTCGTCAAAATATGTTCTTTGTAATCTTTGGTTATCTAATAGAATAAATAATTTGGGTCCTTCCCAAAACTGCCCATTGGCAACTTTTATATAGAAGACCAATGTCCACACTTTTGACTTTTTCTAAACTCTTATTAAAAAAAGCATAGCATTAAGATCTTTAGATGTCTTGTTATGGGTACAGCAGCAAACTGAGCTCTTAGAATTGATTTCTCTAACTATGGTGAGTTTTTGGTTACACAGTTTGTTACTTCCAATTTAAGCAATTATAATTAAAAGTTGAATAAAGCAAGTGTAAATAAGCTAGATTTCCAGAGGGAATATTTCATGGCAAACAATACAATAATAACCAAGAAAGATGAAAAAAAAGAGCAATAAGTGTTCAATAACATTTTAATCATTATTTCAAATTCAACAAGCACAGCCACTCAATATTTGTCTGCAAGCAGACCTTTCCTTCATGCCATTTCCAAGAATTTAGATTATTTAAAAATGTTTCAATAAACAAAGTTACAGATCATATTCATATTCTTGGATTTACTGATTGGTGCAAAAAGAGTAATTATCTTATAAACAGAGGTTTGACTACTGTCATGACCAATTTTATAGAATGTGCATCTTGCTGACTGTTACATCATAACTATGGGACTATTCATCCTTTCTAAATAAGTTTAAGTCTATTATTAGAATTAAAAAACAAACAAGTAAATGTGAGAACTTATTCTGCTTTCAGAACGCGACGATTATAAATGTACCAATCATCTTCACAAGTTTCCAGTGGTGTTTCATCAGCTTTTCCAAACTTATCTGGATCTGTGTCTTGATCAAAGTATCCCAAGAGGGCCCGCACAAGCCTTCCTTCTCCTCGGTGTTGCCAAGCAGGGGGCTTCAGATCTTCCTCAGTGACACCAAGAATCTTCAGGTCTGGGAAGTGCTCCTCTAGCTTCAAAGTCAGTAAACCTAAGTGCTTCACTCCTGGAAGATTTGACAGACGCAGACCTTGGAGTTTCCTGATGGGCACAAAGAGAAAGAAAAAGGGAGAGAATACTAACACAATATACTTTCTTTCTGTTCACCTGCTCAAGAGTTAAAGCTATAAAAATGAATAGCACAATATAGGCCACAAAAATTTTATATTAATAATTGGAGCTTTAATTAATTGATTCTAACCCAGCAACTTTTATAATTTCTTTCCTTGACAATATTGAAGTTTCAGAAAGTCTCCTTTATTAATAAGTCTCACAATGGTTTTCTTGAAAAAATAAAAAAAATAACACTTACACACCCTATTTTATAATGCAGAAGGTTATATACATTTACAGAGAAGGGGGAAGAGAAGGAGGAGGAGGCAAAGGTGACAGGCAAGTAAGTAAAATGTATTTCTCTCTTTATCAGTTATTTTAGGTTTTTTTTTTATCTTTTCTCCCCTTCCTCTAATCACAAATTGACAAAAGAGAGTCTACACCTACCTATATCAAAGCAAAGATTCAGTAAATCATGATGTAAAATTTAGAGAATTTTATAATAGAATTTTTGTAATTTCCAATCTGTAATCAGAAAACTTATTCAACCATGTTTCGGTCATGACACCTCATCGATTGACAGTGAATATTATATGTGTAACTTGCTCTGTATATCCAACTCATCTTTCTCTCTATAAATATAATGACAGAAAAGGATAATGTTAACAGATTAACATAAAAGACAACAAAATCTATGGAGAATTTAAGGTCAAAGAAAAAGTGAGGGAAAAGAAAACATTTTACTCAATTCCATTTCATTCAACATGTAGTTTTAACTTACTTTAAACAATGCAGAGAGGACAATCCATTATCTGTTACTTTCTCACAGTTTTCTATATCAAGAAATTCCAAAGATTCTTTCAAGCGCTGAAGACGTGCGAGGCACCAGTCATCAAAATATCGACAGTTTTTGAACCTTAAGAAGCGGACTTTTTCCAAAGGCTCTGATAAAAAAAACAAAACAAACTATAAGCACACCATAAAACGTTTGATTTTTAGGGGAACTAAACTTAGCTCAATAAAACAGTGAAGATTATAAGAAAGAAGAAAGCTAAATAGATGGTAAATAAAAGAATAACAGTAAAAAAATTCCTCTCTTTCTATTATTAAAATTTTTAAAAGATTTTTACATTATTAGGGTCAAAGGCAGAGTGTAGTCCACAAAAGATCTGGATATGCATGGATGGAAGCATGAAATCTCAAAAAGCCTGCAGGCTTCTCAATTCTTGGCCACAAAATCTCAAAAAACCTGCAGACTAAATGGCCCTCTCAAACTGAAGACTAATTATCACTTTGTAAAAAAACATCTTAAATTGTACAGCACAATTTTTTTTTTCTCCAATGCCAGCCACAGCTGACACTCTTCCACCCATGCATATGCAACATCATTTGTACACACATAATATAAGCAGTAAAAAAAAAATGGAAGCTTTGTCTTCTGCATGTTTTAATACCAAAAGTGAGAAAACATTGCTCTTCGGCCCAGCTGCCATGCCCTTGTCTGGACTCAACATAGAAGAGGATAAAATCAATCCAATGGTAAATGACGCACTGGTTCCAAAATCAAAATCAAATTCAATTTAACAGGAGATATAATAGTATGCCAATTGACTTGTCTGTAAAAGCTTAACTGTAAAGGTTGTGCTGACTGTTCTAGGCTTACTGCTGTGATCAGCATTTTTGTTACACTCAAGAGTCCATGCAGGTAATTTGAAGCTGTAGTTTCACTAATACTGTTAACCTCAGAAAGCTTAAATTTGCTTTAAAAAGACTACATGTACTAAAAAAAGCAAAAAAATCAATCATTATCATCAAACATGTTCTTTTATTCCTCATCTACTTTTAGGTAATATTAAACACTGTTAATTCAAAATTTTAAAGATTGTGAAATAATCCTTTTTCTCAACTCATTTTGTTTGAAACACATTAACAGTTATTGAGTTCAAGAAAAAAAAAAGGTGACTTTGGGAAAAAACCATATTCACGTGCTATGTATTTTAAATTAAAAATACACCTTTTTGATTTAACAGTGCTCGATTGTGCATCTAAAAGTTTAGCCAACTGCTTCTAATTGAAAAGTAACACTGAGAAGAATTTTCAATAACAATTATCTACCAGGTAGCTGGGATAAACTCCTAAAAAACATATCATCTGCTTATTTCCATGATCTAATAAAGAAATTTAAGTCTCTAAATTCTAATGATAATAATTAAAAAAATAAAAGATGTAAACTTTAAAAATATGTATTTAAATAAATTAAGCCCTTATAGTTTTTCCACAAGACATATATTATATTTGTATATATACCCATGATCAAAATTATATAGTTGGGCTGAATTTTCTTTCTGGCAAATTTCACCATGCCCAATATCAAATTGTCACTGGAAGGTCATCACTGTAAATAATTAAAAAATTCTTACTTACCAAATATATCAAATGCAACATATGTAATGTTGGTGACATTACTTGCATCAATGGCTTCAACAAATAGGTTGTCAACATTCTTCCTAGGTAATGCGTAGTTGCCTTTGACATCCTTCACAAACCAATGATCTCTACCCACAAATTTGACAGCGCCCCCTCTTGCAACAATGAAATGGGCTGCTGCAAGCTCTGGGCCTAAAATACGTGTTCTATCTTCAAGATACCTAGGGAAAAAAAAAATAAGACCTGAATACCAACATCAAACAAAATGACAATTTTGCATTAAATTTGAAGACTTAGATTCTGTAGCAATCTGGCTCACACAAGAAAAATTAAAGAATTCATCATTTCTTTAAAGCATGAGAAAAAAATGTTCACGACATAACAAATTCCGAGATAGACGGTAAAAAAATCCAAAAGCAATATAATTTCAGAAATTTCATTAAATGTACACACTAATTAGATGACATTGTTCAGACATAGGGTTAACATTAATTTTTAGTATTAACTGACTCAAACTGGGCTATTTTTAGGTTTACAATTGTTAAAGGTCAGCATTTCAGGGCAATTTAAAAAAATATACCATGAAATTCCTAATTAATCAATTTACAAGAAATATGGCCATGCAAATTAAAAAAAATAAACATTTAAAATAAAACAAATTTGAGTACTATATATTAAATCCCTCTTATTTAAAAAAAAATTTTTGAATGTAGATAATTTTTGCATAACTGACCCTCCCAAAAAAATTAATCCATTACCTAATTTGCCTGCATGTGAAAGTTTGCTAGATCTAGATAAAATGTGGCTGTGCCTTACAGAAGTGACCTCAGGAAAAAAAAATTCATAAAAAAAAAGTACTGCCTCTTTTCCACTCCTGTCTACACAAATTTGAAACTAAGATGCTGTACTTACCTACAGGGTATTCACTTAAGAGGTAGAAACAAAAGAGGGCGAGAGAAAAATTATTAAAAGCCATCCCGTGTGCTGCACGGGATCAACTCCACAAGAAAATCAACAATCCCATGTAACGCACGGGGAAATCAATCAGTGAGTTAACAAACTTGTTTTTTTTCTCCTCATCCATGTCTTAAAGGCCTAACCTACTATCACATTGGACCAAAAGTCCTTTCATTTATCTTGAAACAGGTCAGTATCTAGGCCTAGACCTAAGCTGATTCCCACTATATTTATCAGCATGAAATATGATCATGGACAGGCTATGTCTTAAACGGCCTTGAGAACAATATGCTTGAAAAGAACATTTATTATTTGACTATGATACTCAAAGCATACTTTTTGTTCAGTGTAACTGTAAGCATATTCCCATTTTACTGTAAGCACCATAGAGAAAGTATTACAAGTGAAACATCTGAATAGCCTGTATTAGGAAGTTCCTGCTGCTCCACATTAATTAAAAACTTACCTCTGGTCTTCTTTAAGCATTCTATAATGTAGATTGCTTCGCCAAAGATCTATTGCATCATTATCATTGAAGTTGAGGTCCCAATGCAGCCATGCATAGACTTCCTTGGAGATACCATATTTCTTTGAGTAAAAGCGACTGTCGAAAACACCTTTTTTATGACCTTCCCAATTAGGATTTTGATGAGTCTGAAAGTACTCCCTCTCAGTGTTTCTCACTGGGTCAGGCAAATCATACCCCATGAAGTGATCAGGAATCGGTTCATCTTTGAACAGTTTGTACTCTGTATCTTTTCCATGCATCAGTGAATTTTTCTCCTGCTCTGGACCCCATTTATCTACTGTGTCAGTTTCCTCTCTTCTGGATTTAGAAAAATATCCAAGGCTTCTAACCCAGGAATGACCTGATGTTAAAAAATTGTGTTTCTGAAAGTGGAATGAAAAAAAAATTTTTTGAAATAGACTTTGAGCAAAAATTGCATCACCAGTGAAAAGGGAAGCATTTGCATTGGCTGTTCATAAAGATATTTATATCCTACACGGAAGAGAAAAAGAATTAAGGAATTATAAAAAAGTCCAAAGGTGATCAAGTAAAGATATTTGCAAATAACAAGGGGTAAGTTAAACTCCAAGCTTACAAAAGCAAAACTATGCTTGTTGAAAATTCTGGTGCTTAAAAGCTATTTTATTGAAAATTTATAAAGTTAATAAAAATAATATTTGAATTAGAATTCTGAAACAAATAAATTTGCTAGAAATGTTATTCCTAAAATTGCCTTACTTATTTTATAATTAATGACATTGTGAATTTCCACAGATATTCTAGTAATTCTAGATTTATTATCTGCGTTTTAAACTGTCAATCATATCTATATTCCAAAAGGGACCAGAAAAGTCATTTGGTTTAACCAAATGCGCTTCAATTAAGGATGGGATCAAATGCACTGTGCAACTGTTCAATAGGTTGTGGCTGAGGTTGTGGCTGGGTTGCAACAGCCTAAATGGTTAGCATTGCTGATAGTTCAAGATAAGCCCTGAACACTGGTTAATCTCATAAAGTCGGTAACACCGACTAGATCTAGGTATAAATGAAGTCATAAGCTAGCGACCATGAAAAGAAAATGCAGTAATTATCCTAACATACTGTTTCTACGAAGGCACACCTTTAAATTTTTGTAACAAGCTGCAGTCTTCAAGGTTATTGCGTAGAGGCAGTGAGTTAATTAAGGTTTTAGAACTATTAGAATTTAAGTATGCCTCTTAACAAAAAAATAAAGATGCAGTCAAATTCATAAGTTGCTATTGAGTCAAGGCTCACACTGAGTAAAGATTTGTTTCATAAGCAATTAAAAATAAAATACATCGACGACTAGTCTGACCCTACACATAGTTTAAAAACTGATATCAGAGAAAAGTGGAGGCGGAGGAAGGAAGAATTGGAAAGAAAACAGAGAGAAAGATCAAACACACGATTTTTGCAATTAGAAGTGTCTCCTGAGCTGAAGGTGAAAGGTCACTCGCACTTGTTTGCTTGAAGTTGGCGTGTTTTCAAGATAAGATTTAAATAAAAGTTTCATCTCAAACGCCATTTAATAAAAAATATATCGAAGCCAATTTTTGTGTTGGTTATGGAAATTAAGGACATCCCAGCCGGATATGGGCCAGTTGAAATGGTTGTCGCAAGGGAAAGAACTGATGTTCAAGGTTCTGCAAAAGGTCTCCAATTAGACCATAACAGATACAACATTCAAAGAAAAAGCCAAGTTCAGTTTGAAGAGGAAAATTATTTCAATTTTCTATAGCTACAAATTTTGAGGAGCTATGCACTGGACGAGGCCTGGAGAAAGAACAGCAATTAGTGAAAATTTAATTCGCTAACAAAAACTACAAACAAGAATCGAATAAATTAAGAACATGGTTTGTTTAGTTTTTTTGCCACACTTGAAAAAGATTTTCATCTAGATCTACAAATTTATACAAGTTGTATTAGATCTACTTTTATTAAATGCAAAGCCTTCTAAAGCGAGTTGATGACAAAATTTAACTTTTGTGAGAAATGTAAATGAATGTATGTGTAATGAAGATAATACTGATCCGTCTTAAATTAAAGCAGGATTTTCTTGATACTAAATCTAGATCTAATACTTTGTGATAAAGCACAAAGATCAAGTATAGGATAAGAATTTTTAAAAAAAATAGATCTATCCTTACCTTCAGTAATACTCGGGCATTGTTTGCCATTATTAATTTGTGATGCCAAAATCAGCCACACTGAAGTGGCACAAAAAGATCCAGATAATGTCTAATCAAACTCCCAAGTTAGATAAAATCTAAATTTAGGCTTAAATCTTTGCAGATATGGATCTATGCCTTGAACTTGAAGCTCTTGCCTTTCGAACTTGCACACTAATTTACACCGATTTGTCCACCAAGGGCGAGGGCAAATTATGCTTACTCAAACGAAGACTGCTGAAAGCTAATAAAGTGATAACAAAAGCTAATTTTAGTTCGGTAAAATGTTTGGTTTCGGTTTCGCTTTTTGTAACGCAGCAGGGGTTAGAACCTTTTAAAGATCCTAACTGTCTGTGGACTCAATGTACTTCTCTTCGTGGTTGAACTTAAAGCCTTCAACTGATACCTTATTTGCTCAATTTTTATAACAAAGTTGTATAAATTTGACCATAGCGAATTTTGGACCAGAGAGAATATTTGACTTTAAGCGAGGTTGACATTATCCAAATTGCAAATTGGGGTGCATTCATAAGTTCCTTCAATCAGGCCTCTTGTTTAAAAAAAAATATGATTTTTTAAAGGGTGCTCTTGTGCGGCGTATCTTTCTTTCAAAATGCAAAAATTTTAAGTCTACATCTGTCATCTGCCAACCCAAAACATAGTACTTTTTCTCAGAAACGATGATGAGTATAGATCTATCTAGATAAAATGGTGTCAAACCTAGTATCAGTATTGCGGGATGTTTATTGTTTGGATGATAGTCTAGATTTTAGACTGAATCAATGAACCACTATGCTTGCTTTGTGCGTGAAACGAGGAATATTTGACAATATAAAATAATTGATGACAGGCGGTTGTGAGGCTAGGGTAGTATATGTGAATTGCAGCAAAGCATTGGAGCTGATGGATGGAAGAGGAAAGGTGATTGCGCCTCGCTGGTGCCATATTAAATGATACATTGATAGATCTAAATTGAGAGATCATGGTCAGTCCTGTGTGCAAGTCAAGGAAAAGGGGCAGGCCAGTGTGTGTGTTTGTTTTCCTCTCAAGTCTGCAAGTGCTGTCTTGCTCAGCAATAAATACCAACACGAGAGGTACAGGATGGTTCAGAAGTGTATTGTTATGAATGTTATTCAATCACACTGTAAATACAGTGTTGCATGCAAGGCAATACGCCTTTGACCAGACTAATTTCACATGTATGGTTTTTACAAGGCATTAGGCACTCTCTTATTTCAAAATCACCAACCTGTAGACTGACTTATTTACAGTTGAATTCAAGTGGAAACACTGCTGGAGTTGTTCATTTAATTTGGAATAAAGTTACATGAAATAAAGAGGTGGAAAAACGGGGTTACCAGTAGAGGTTGACTTTAATCAGGATAACTTTTCCCAGACTTCAATGTTTCTTGAAATGCAGCAAAGACGATATTAGAAAAATGCTGGATCATTCATTGTATGGTTATTACCAGCCTATCAGTCTCCATTATTTTAAGATCCAGATCAAGAATTTGCTGTGATAGAAAGCCTTGGAGTGTTGTTTGTATTTCCTTGTATAAACCAAAAGGAAGACTTTCTTTAGAAGCCATAAGGTTGTCTTATTTTTTTTTGTAGTCTATGGGTGCACAGATAGAAAGAAGGAGGGAGGGAGAATCAACAGCCACTACTGGCATATATTATATAACTTGAGATAGAAAATATGCATACTCCCAACCAAGGAATGTTGGCACAAAATCCTTACTCTTATATAGTAGTAGTAGTAATAGTACCATGCATAATCATTGTGAAGGATTATAGTTCAGCTTTGCAAATTCCTTTGAAGAAAAAATCTGTTTTTGAAGTGTAATAAGGGAAACTGGTAGAAAATGTTATCAAGATCTTGAATTAATGCAATGGTGCAATAGATTGTTAATGTGCAGTTGCAGTTGAAAGAAGACAGAAAATTTTAATTTCATGTAAAATCCATTTATGAAATGTGCTTTTGTTTACTTTTTGACCTAACTTTGTGCATTTTTGTAGACAGCTAAAATATGATTTCAAGAATTCAACTTCAAAACTGTATCAGGAAAGTTTTCTTTTCTGTCAAAATACCACAGTCTCAGTCTAGGGTTACATGGAATATTCAGAAAGAAATTCATCATTGTCTCAGGAGTTATTTCACAATCGCAGTATCCAAGAATTTCTTTGCAACACCACATAAACTGCCTCATCATGAGAAACGGTGCTTCTGGGGTGTGGATGTTGCTTTTAATAGGTAAGTAAGTTAATATAGAAGTCAAATCTTAAAGAGACTAAAAAGTAGAGCAAATCAAAATAAGCAGATTTAAGTTGATACACAAACAAAAGATTGAAGTAAAAATATTTACCAAGGTCTTCATTCTAGTAATTCCAGTAGGCCAAGCTTTTCAGGAGTTTGGCGTTTTAGAGAAATACAAGCGCTTATTTTCGATCCGAAAGGCACTTTAAATTGAATACTTTCAATCTGTTTGATTCTACAGCCATTGGATATGAGAAAACAGCTAGTTCTGTTCTTTCAGGATCTTTTTAAAGATCTTTCTTAACTGTAATTATTAGTCTATGAATTCCCACAAACTATGCCACGCCTAGAGGTGTGTTGTCTTATGGAGTTCCTAACAGCCATGTTTATTCCTACCTGCATGTAATGAGCATTTTTTTTTTTTTAATTGATAAATAGATTTGGATTTATAAAACAAACCTACTCTTCTTATTGGGCTTCTTCCAAGACAAAATTGAAACATGTTGTAATAAGTATGACAATTCAATCATGTATGCAAATTTAGAAAATGTATTTTATACAAATATTATAATTATATGGCTTTTTTTTCACTCAGAGTTGATGAAGAGCGAGTTCGCTTGGCTGGCCCAGATAGAGCTGCTGCTGAGTGGGTTTTGAGAAATGGGGGTGCCATAAAATGGACAACGACATCAAACCGTTTAGATGACTATAACATGCTACCCACTACCCAGTTTGAAAACTACAAACTTGAAGAGATAGATTTAAGTGGAACAGATGTCATTGGACTAGGCTTTGAACACCTAAGTAATTTTCCTAATCTTTTATCTTTCTTAATTTCTGCACATATATCTGTTCTGCCTGATTTCTTAACCTTTTTTTTGCCTTTTCTCCAAAAGTTGAATAAAAAAAGGTAGTTGACATCAGATAAATTCTTATATTTATTATTGCTTAAAATAAAAGGCATAGGAATATAATATCTGCTTTGATAATTTTGATATTTTCATACACTGAGAGGCTTAGGAAAATGTGTTTTAAATTCTTAGTGCCAATATTTTTTAACATCACTAATTGGGAAGTTGCCAGACATATGCAGAAAATTTTAGACTGGGCATATCAGGCATAAATGTAAAAAAATTATTGCACCCTTCTCAGCCATAATGGCTATTGCTAGTATTGAATAGACTTATCCAAGTCCGAATTTCGTTGGGAAAGCATAATCTAAAGTATTTAGTTCATTGTTTTATTGCTTCCAATTTTTCCAACTTTATGTAAAAAGAGGATATTATATTTACTTGTGTTCTTTTATAAATCTCACCCTTTTAGAGCACAGGGATAACTTTATAACCTCATTTACCCCCCTAAAATATTTTTTAGATCTTTCTATTTATGAAATATAAATAGTTCGTTCATATAATTATCCCACACAATTTTCATTTCTCTTTTTCTCTCTGTGCCAGATAGCTCAATTGTCAGAGCTTAGATAAAAGAGATAGAGATCTTAAGTTCAAATTTGGGCCAATCAGGGATTGATCTTCATTGGCTGTTTTCTATTTTATCTTTTATCTGATCATCTCTTTTGTCATTCTTAACCTGTCCCTGTGGAATTTTGCCATTTGAAACAGAAAATTTTGCCAAAAAAAATGTACAACTACAATTGTATATTACTATCTCTCAAGGAGTTGGCTTGTTCAAATTGACAGGCAAATATTTGGGGTAAGCAAGAAATATTGATAATTTAAAATCTTATTTAGTTGTGTATATTTAGGGAAATTGTAATTGATTAGTAAAATCAATCATTTTTATACATTTTTATATGATAGGCTACATCCATATTGACGGTCACACAAAAAGAAAAAAAAATGTTTATTTGAACTGAGAAAAACAGTTACCATAACACATTTGATTGATACCAAGAAAGATACAGTACACATGTATACACGCTCTAATTGAGAAATAATATGTTGGAATTATTACCAGGGAAGTTCAGATGCAACTTAATGAAAAACCAAAGTGGGCCTACTTTGTTTTATGTTTGAATGAAGATCACATTCATCCTCTGCAAGCGTTTTCATGGAACTCTTATGTTGAATGGACTTTGTGTGCGACTTCACAGAAGATTTTCAACCATGGTCTAGGACCAAATTATAAGACGTGCAAAACAGTTTGTTTACACTAACATGGGTCCAGCTCTTGAACTCTGAATGCCGTTGTAGGATGGAGACATTCCTTCCAGATTTATTAACTAGGAATTATTCCATGGTGTGGTCGTAATTTCTTGATAATATGTAGATTAAGACAGGAACTAATTAAGAAATAGATGTAGATCTATATCAGTGGTTCTTAATCTTGTAGGAACAGAACTCCACCAGTTTTATATGCGGATTCACCGAGCCCCTCTTTAGTGAAAAATAAAATATATTTTTTTTTCACATTCAAGACATATTACTGGATCTGCTGAACCCCTGAGATCGACCCACGGAGATCGATCAAACCAGGTTGTGAACCACTTATCTAGATGCTTGCTGTAGAAAAAAAAAAAACGAAAATCCCAAATTTCGCCATTTTGTGCAGGAAAGGTCAAATTTTGCGGCCGCGAAATACTGCAGAGCCAGGTTAACTTTAAGAGGCAATTTAGTTAAGTTCTATAAAGTCAATATTTTCAGTATATGCAATTTCTCTGGGTGTTTTCTTCTGAAACTAAATGGGTGCAGTTGGCTTTGAATATTTGTAGTTCTTTAATGAATTTTTATTTTGCTAGCCTTTTGTGGGTCCATACAGCAAGGAAATATTTCTTTTAGGTGGAACATGAGTTTTAATGTCTGACAAATATCATTAGTTTTTACGTCATGTCTAATAAGAATAGTTAACCAATTTTGTAAAATCCAAATCTATTCTTTTTAAGACATTCATTATCATGTAGGTTTGAATAAATGCGTAACTAGGAATTCCTGCAAGGCAATGCACTTTTATGTACTTAATGCTGAATTCACAGCTTTCTAATATGCTTTTAAAAGGATCTAAAAACTTATTAGGAATGTACAAAATGAGTCAATTTCATCAATTCTATGTTATTTCTTCTTTCATACTTTTTTGGGCTTACTTGACTAATGATCTGTCTGTTCACAAACTCTTCATGCCTCACTCCTGCTCTCTTCCGTCATCACTTCTATGTTTTAAATATCTTTTATCCTGCTTCTTTATTTCACTCTCCTCTCTCTCTCTCTCTCTCTGCTTCTGTCAGTCGGCCTGACTTTCTATCTTCTTTCCATTGCAAGTATTTTTCGATTCTTTTGTATTGTGCACACCCTTTTCTCTCACTAGTTCTTTTGCCTTCATCATTTCTTTCTTCATCTCTTCACTCTAAATATTCTCCCTTTCTCTTTTTTTTTTCTTCCCATCCTCAATTTTTTTCAATTTTTTAATGCCTCTATCAGCCTCTCTTTCTTTTTCTGTTAACTTCAAGCTAACTCACTCTCTAACTTCCTTTCCTTCCTCTTTTCTTTTACTTTTTTTCTTTCCCGATCATTGCTCTTCTTTTATATTCTCTCTCTCTCTCTCTCTCTCTCTCTCTCTCTCTCTCTCTCTCTCTCTCTCTCTCTCTCTCTCTCTCTCTCTCTCTCTCTCTCTCCTTCTCTTTAGATCTTTCTTTCTCCTTCTCATTGCTTAACTTTTTAATGTTAAAACCAATCACACAAACATTTATTTTTCTTCTGCAGAGGATCTACACCATTTGAAGAAGATCAAACTACATGGAGTTAAAACCATGGGAGATGATGGCCTTAGTCACTTGCCTTATGTTGCTAACACTCTCACAACTCTTGAGATCAGTCAATGCCCAATGGTGACAGAGAAGGGGCTGGAACATTTGGTTTTACTCAAGTAAGCATAAGTCACGGTAACGTTTTTTTTTAGATTTTTGTTGAATTTTAATTATTGAATAAAAAGAAAAGTTGCAAGCTTTTTACACTTATTTGATGGAAGCTGACAAAATACAAATAAAACTAGGAAACTACTTTTCCTAAGGCCATGTTGTCAGGTTTTAGGCTAGAAGCAGACTAAACTACGTTCATCAGATGTAAAATTTGGAGCTGAAGTGGTAAATGTTGTCTTTCTTATATACATGAAACATCCATGCTCTATCAATTATAATATAATGTAGTCTGATAAAAGAAATCATCCAAAAGAATTGTTTTCCACCCATTCTTTGTTTTGTTTTTATTTTCTTTTTGTGAACCTTGTTCTACCCACACAACGACTCCTCTCAATAACATAATACCTCTTGATCAATTTTATATGTCTTTTATCTCTCTTTTTCTTGTTCACTTGTTCAGTAAAAGGTTGAGGATGATGAAAATGGTGCATAGCAATTTTAAAATAAAAATTTGACTGTCACTAATTTTACCCTCTTGTATTATTTTCTTTTCCTATTCTTTCAGGAAACTCAAGACACTGGTTCTGTACGATCTTATTGAAGTAAGAGATATGGATGCAGCAGTCGCAAAATTGGGTCAAAAAATGCCAGGCCTGAATATCATTAAAGATGAACACTGAAGAAAAGCAATGAATAGCCTGTGGTTTATAAGATGCCTTCATTTATGTTTCTCTGTGATGCCCTTGTTGCCCGCTGAAGTTGCAATAATATCACATTGCTCTTCCTCTTAATTCATGCCTGGTTGTATAACAGACTAAGACAAGTACAATTTTTCTAAAAATGTTCAATGAGGAAATGTTTTTATTAGATTACTCATTCGTTCTTGGGTAATGAACATTTTTTATTCTACAATGTATCACAAATTTCTGTAGAGGATTCAATCAGCCTTTAATATTTACAAACATTTCTCATCCTGATACTTTTTGTAAATGTTTTTGTTCCACACTAATAGGTTTTAGGAATTTTTCTGACACAAAGGGGCAGGGGTAGGTAGAAATTGAGGGAATGTCGCCGGGGGAAGAGAATTTTTTTAATATCTCATTATAAGCCAAAAGACATTTTGCAATATATTTAGAATGTTTACCTCATCAACTTGATCTTGACTTGCAGTTGAATACTCCTTGACATAGGGGCTGTGAACATGCAATTATTTGTCCATCACGTTTTTCAATTCTAATAAGATTAAAAGTTAAACTCTTTGCTCTTTATTTGACCATGTAAAAAAGGACATTTTGAAATTTCTTTCCTAAAAATTTTGTGACTATGAGATATCATGCAACCATTCTTAGTATTCATAGTATTTCTCTGTCAACAGAGATCTGTCTTAGCTTTTATTAGAATAGATTTTTCTTTTTGCTAACTCCATAAAATTCTTATTAAAAAAATTGCAAGTATGGAAATTTATTTGTGAAAAAAAGCTATGACAATAAAATTACTCCCAATATCCCACCTGCATAATAAATCATGATGTTTTTTTTCCCCTTTGCTAACATTGTCCTGGGTCTTGCTGCAAAGAAAATGTCATACTTGTCATTTATTGCTTGTTTCATACACCCCGGAAATAAATGTGGGTGATGATTGGATAATGAGTTCCACTCAAAATTCCTTACGCAAAATGACTCACCAGCAGAGTATTAATCAAACGAATAATGAAATAATTTTTC
This sequence comes from Elysia crispata, assembly GCA_033675545.1. Lineage (NCBI taxonomy): Eukaryota > Metazoa > Mollusca > Gastropoda > Plakobranchidae > Elysia > Elysia crispata. Next base: position 174,040 of record JAWDGP010007237.1, on the reverse strand, counting down.
CATTTTTTTTATTCTTGAAAAGACACATTAGTTGTTGCAGATAACAGAGTGCTAATCTTTAACATTCGGAGCAGATTCCAATCTTCAGCATACCTTTTGTTTTCAACCGTTTCTGTCTCACATAACCTATCTCTGCTCAAAACTCACCTGACCATAGCTTTTTTATATTTTTTTTTATGTATCTTGAAGCCTATCTCCGTCCACTGTCCTGCAATGCTTCTACTGCTAGGCTGTCTGACCCACAACCGTCTTTCTGTTTCAATCTCTTGCTCTGTCAGCTTCCGTCTTGTTTATTGTTGAAAGGTTGATTTCTCATTTTCTCTTGCCATATGTATCAGATACACTGCATGGACAATCAGTGAATGTCTGCATTCTTCAATGCTCCTGATATATTCTTGCTTTGATGTGCACATATGTTCATTCTATTGTCTATAGCCTCATCAATAATCCCCAAGAAATGTGTCAAGTAAGGTAACAAGAACAAGTAATGAACACTCATAAACACATACTCTCCTGACTCTCATTTGCACACACATGCATCAATTCTTGCAGACTGTTGAAAAGAAAAAGGAAATATTTCAAAAGGTCTTGAGGGATTTTATTTATTTACAATTACCTACAAGGTGAGTTGGGGGAAAGGGGAGGGGAGAGAAAAATATACACCATTGCACATCTTCATTATGGTCATTATCAGTAAATTCTTTAACATTGACAACATCTATCACAACAAGATGAAATAATACTTGTGCTGAGAGCAAACAAACATAGAGAAGCCACAGCTGGCGTGAGTGAGATCGCTGGTCTATGTGTCTGCCTGAGAGAGTTGTTCGCTATAGCTTGCACTTGAGCCACAAGTAATACTAGCTGTTGTGGCAGAGAAAGAGGGTTCAATTAATGGGCTTGCTGGCAGATAACTTGCTAAGAGGTTGACCACAAATAATTTGGGCAAGAACCTAAATCCTATGCTAGCCTTTTCTAACGGTTCAAGAAATAATCCAATGAACTTGCCTTTTCAAAGCTAGTATTCACATAAAGAAAAAAAAATTATATGAAAAAGAATTATTGACCAGGAAGGCTTTCTGTTTAAACTACACTGCAGTCCACTTATCTTGAATTTTTTTTGTTTTGTTCTTTTTTCTCCCTTTAAATTTTCAGTTCTTTAAATGGAGATATAAATACGCAATGTAAATGTCAATTTGGAAATAAGCTTTTACTTTATAAGTAAAACACTTTGCTTCACGATGATTAATGAGGCCCCTAATGAGGCTAAACATTAAGTATGATCAAGACCTTGACCAGGTGTTAGTGTAAACCTTTCCTAGCCTCATCTCTATCTCATAATGCACTATATGTAACAGATTTGATCTAAGCTTGATAAATCTATTTTTAGCCATGGATTGCCTACAGTTGAGTGCCAACCTTTCCCATCACCATCCAAATCACTATGTCTACGGTCTCTACCTAGAACTGATCAATATGTAATGAAATACAACCTCTCGGTTTTTCCCATCCCTCTCTTCTGTCTTTGTGGTGGGTATCTAGCACAGAGACATAAGGCAAGTCTGACTTCATCTATCACAATACCCCTTTTACTCTACCATATGTATTTATTTGTAACAGGGCACAAAGAAATATCTAGGGAGCCCATCAACATTCACAGTATTCAGATCCACTTAAGGTAAAGCATTTAAACAAAAATGTTATGTCTTGGCCAACAAAATTTTCAAAAGTAAATAAAATCATAGCCTACAGTCGTCAAAAGCAAAATGTTTTACTTTGAGTGAAAATAAATTATTCAAACAACTGAAATAAAAGGAAATGAAAGAAATAAAGTTAACTTAGAGATGAAAGAAAAATCAACAAAGTTCAAGTTCAGTGGACTTCAACGTACTTAAAAGGTTGTACTTGTTAATCAGTTATCAAATTCTATTTGATTTATTTTTTTTTCTTTAATCTAATAAACAGTTGTTATTCTGTTTATGTCTAACAATTTCAGAAATCTAATGAAATAATTTTTAAAGACATGTCACTATTTCAGATGGATGGCCAATTATTAAAAGTTACAACTATGATCATATACAGGAGCACAAAGTGAATGCATGGAAGACAGCCACATGAAACAATGGCTCAACAATTATCATAATAATAGTAGATATATGGCAACCAAGCAGCAAGCATTCAAAGTTAAATCGACAGGATATACAAAATAGCTTGGGCACACCCTGAACAATTTGTTAACACAATTATATATACAAATTTTGTCCTTGGTCTCTTGAAGTATGTCAATGTTTTAATTCAATTTAAAAAAATTGATTGACAATTTGAAACACTCATTCGATAAATGCCTAACTCAATTTCAGGCAATTTTTTCTTCATACAAATTTGTATACTACATATTGACTCCATTTTGCTTCAACCCTAATAGACTTTGGTTACTAAATATTCATATTATTTAAAATATCACTAATAATACCTTTGTTTCATAGAGGAAAAATTCTTTTTTTGCATAACTCAAAACAGGCAAAGATGTGTAAGGCATTTATCGAATGAGCATGACGAATAGTATGTGATGTCCAAAAGTAGATCACAATGCTAGCAAATGAAAAAAAAATAAATATCTGATTACAGAAAAGAAAGCTATCTTAAATTAAAGCAGAGAGTATATACTCTTTGACAGAGGTCATAGACACTCCAAGACTAGGAATGTCACTCTAAACAATAGGCTATGTATTTATGATTTCAAATGAAACCTACAGATCTGATTATGACCCCCAGCACATCAATCTTACATTGAAAATCTACAAATGAGATTTTTTTTGTGACACCTATTTATTACCTATTTATTACTTTTTCCCTGAAAAATTTCATTGGGCTTTGAAATATCTTTACTCCACAGCACAAATAAAGTGGTGCCTTTACATTTATGAATTCCGCCCCCCTTTCCTGTTTAAAATTTAATTGCAGTCCCTAAATTTTGGTTTAACATTGTATCTCTTGCTACATAAATGCTAGAGTTACAATTCTTACTACCCTACTAACTGTAATTGTGGCGCCAACACCCAATAACTACTTGTTGAAGATTTTGATTTGAGACTTTTCTCAGAAAAAGCACCGCAAATGGATATATAGATTCAATTCTGGCATTTTTCACCCTTACCCATGATATTGAAAAATGTGAATCAGAGTTTATTATTTATTCTATTTCAAGTAAAAGAACACTGAAAGTTTACTAAAGATTTAAAAATAACTGCACTTAAGCTAGGCAGACTGACAGACCAAAATTGTGTCTGTTGAACTGGAAAAACACATAAAAGAGCCTTATCCAAATACCTTTGGTGTTGGAAAACAGTCAAAGGCCATTGAGCAGTAAAACTATCAGCCAGTGATTAATAACATGACTAATCTCATTCTCAATTGAATCTTAGTTGAATTTTAAGTAGGAGGCCTTATATGTATATCCCCAAACTCTGCTTTGAAAATGCTTTTACCTTTTCTCTTATGTGATAGCTGCAAATTCAGTAGCAGAGAAAAATATCAATTTAATATTATTTATCAGCAAATATCTATTAAAAATACTTGTCCATAAAATAATTTAGAGCATTAAGATTCTGATGAAAAAAAACATTGAAGACTAATGATTATTTGTGCTTAAAAGAAACCATGACAGAATGTATATTTGCACCTTGCATAAATTTAGAACATTGTAATTGGTCAATAAGATTAAGGCCCTAACCTATCATTTATACTTATAGTTAAAATAATCTTCCTACCTTTTACCGTCTCCCACCCTTACTCCTAAAGCAGTATGAACAAAATATTGAGCAGAAAGAATAAAAAAAAAATAAACATTTAACAACAACAATCATCAAAAATGGTATAAAAATTATCATCCTTCACAAATGTTAGCTCACGGTGCCTTTTGTTATCTTAAACAAACCTTGTGTAATATAAATTTTCAGATGCATATTAAAAAAAACCTCCAAAGGTACAGAAAGATCTATAAACAGACACGAAAACTAATAAATGACCTATGTAATTTTTTGCATTTCTATTTGGACCTAAAAAGCTCTTCGACACAAACTACCACCATACTAGAAACTCTTATTTTTCTGACATTAAGCTCATTAACCTGGTACTGCATTCTAGCACCATTAATTCTGCTCAGATTAGTCAGATCCTTTGCGAAGCTTTCTCTTGATCAAGATGAACACACGTATGTGTGTCTGCCTGCCTGCCTGCCTGCCTGCCTCCCTCCCTCCCTCCCTCCCTCCCTCTCTCTCTCTCTCTCTTGTAATTTTGAACTGCTGCAGTCAAAAAATTTAATTTCAAAATTATAATTAGATGGTATCTTTCAAATTCTAACGAGAGAATGAGGGAATAATTTACATGGTAAATATGCCGCTGTAAACTGGGAATGAAAACCTTGATTATCATTTATAGCAGGAACAATTTGAAAAAACTTGATCATACTTTTTTAACATAACAAATTCACTGACTATTCCAAGAGCTACAAGCTTAGGCAATCTTAGATTCTAAGTCATATGAATTCGCAAGTAAAAGTCCTCAAATGAAACAGAGATACTGCTTGATCTTAAAAAAGAAAGGCACTATCCTTAAAATCATAACAAGCAAAACATGCTAAAAGCTCCATACACCTATCATAATTATTTCAAAAGCACAACTATTGCAACTTCTAACTTTCTAAAAGATGTGCTGATGCATACAATGTCTCCAAATTAACACAAGATGTGCTGATGCATACAATGTCTCCAAATTAACACAGCTATATAAGAAAACTCGATGGGACCATGCAACCTCTTTACTTGAACCCTGCTCTGATATTTAGTCTATGGACTGTGAATACAGTAGTACAAGACTGGAACCACAGTCTACAAGTATCTTTTTGTTATTCCCTCCTCCCTTAGAGCTGTGCCCAGCCTAAAAACCCAATTGAACCATGTGAGCATATTACGGGATATTCTTCAAAGAAGGCCTTATAGAAAAAATCAAAGTGGAGAATTCACATATCAAAAAAAAAATAGACAATTTTTAAGCATTTAACCATTGTCAACAAATGATTAACTGTCCCGATCTTCCCAAGTTTGATGACATGGTCAAATCCTTACAAAAAAAAAATAAAATAAAACTGAGAATGAATCCTTGGTTATTTATTACAAAGCAATTAATTTAACAAAAATAATAAGAGAAGTAATATTTTCTTACCTGCATAAGTTCAATGTTCATGACCTATCCATCCTAAACAAGATATCCTCATTGGGCTCAAATTACATCTCTCCTTTCCCACTTCCCCATACTTGATAACAATTTATGAATGAATGCTCACAAAGAGAGAAATAATTAAAATTTTTTTGTTCATATTCTTAAAACAGCTCTTATCTTTCAAAACCATGAATCGACTAACTCTGACTGTTTTTGAAAAGAACCTGAAAAATAGATTGTGGGACTTCACAAATGTTTTTATTATTTGTAATGCTCTAAGAGTCCCCTTTGTCGGCAGATAACTTGTGCATCAGTGATTATTAGCATTTCAGATCCTCAAAGTATTTTAAAAGATGATCTCTTTTTAGATTTTTCAATATTGTTATCATCTTAGTAACTGTGATTTGAATTTTCTAATTGCAAATGAAAGTGCTGAAAAACATGTTTCCTTATGATTTAAACTAAGTGCATTTCACTAGCTGTGATATTGACTTAAGAGCTAATTTTTAACATTTTTAAAATCAAAATTTCACAATTCCTGAAAAAAAATTCGATAAAGCTGAAAGGGAGATGGGACATTGGAATCAAATAATACAATTCTAATTATAGCTATTGATAAGTACTCCACCAAATAATTCACAAAATTACAAAAATACATAACATGAAAATTTAAAAAATCACAGTTAGAAGCTACTGTATAAAAAATGTGCTAATGAAAAATTCAGAAGCAGCAAGGATCCACTTGTTATGGAGTTCTCTTACTATCTCTAATTTGCAAAAAAAGAAAAAAAAAACCAACAGAGCACAAACATGCTAATAAATAAGAAACCTTATCAGTTGAGATGTATTTTTAAAAACAAGGAAAAAATAAGTTTTGACTCTTACCTCCTCTCCACCCCTCCCCAACCAAAAAAAAAAAAAAACCAACAAAAAAAAAACCTCATAGCAAAAGGACATGTGTTACTGTGACATGTCGGCAGGATGAATAAGAATGGCACCGGTTTATGAAGAACACACTGCCCCTTTTATTTCTTCTAGGAATGAGGCACAGAAATTTATGTGTCTTCTTAATTGCTCTTTTGTTTATCACCTTCCTTCTAGACATGCCTCTGAAGAGGTAAGAAAAATTAATCCTACACTTTTTCCAGCACTGCACTTTCTGCTTTATCTCTTTTAAGTAATGCAAATAAAGCAAGGATTATTTATGACCGGGAAAAAAATTCAATTTCTCAAACAGAATTATAACACTGAAGCAGATATGCTGCACAAATCTGACTGGATAAATTCTCATTACTTGTGGGTAGTGCAAAAGGTGCATCTCCAAGTTATCATACTTAAGCTAGTCTCTGCTCTGATTCAAATTAAACCCTCTGTTGATTTTTCACTAACACATGTAAAAAAAAAACAAACTTCCACAGCTTCTGCTTGAGTTCTTTATCTGTTTGAAAACCGGATGAATCAATAGTTTGAGCTTCTGTGAAAATTATTCATTGCATACCCAACTTACAATAATAAGGGACGTGAAACAAAACTGACTACTTGGCAAATTGTTATTTTTTTATGACACAAATGCTATTTTTACTACTATCAAGCTTGTAGCAACACACACAAAAAATTAATATCTATTTTAACCAAAAAAATAAAAAACCCAAACGATTTGATGATTAGTCAACATTTGCAGCGTCAGTTTGATACTAAATCTATTATACACTGACAAATAAAAAAGCCTCCTACTTAGCATGGTACGTTCACAATTACCCTCTTTTCTGCATATGAATGATATCAGTAAAAGGCAACAAGATTATCTCACAGGTGTGCAAATTCATAAACCAAGACATGTTAATGGCAATGAGACTTATAAGTGTTGCTCAATCCTACTGCCGATTTTTCACCTGCATATTGCCAACATACATGAATGATGAAGATAAATCTATTGGAGTCACTGCAATCAGCCTTAAAAGTCTTGCCTCACTCTTATGCATCCGACACACAGTCGAACCTGCCAGTTTGTGAAAACTTCTCTATAAGCTGCCCAGGTTTCACAGTCAATTTTGTGATCCATTGCACTGCAAGGTGCATGCCAGCAACCAGTTTGATAGAAATGGGTAAATAAGGAAAGCACATTACAATTCACACAGCCTCCATGTCTCTGTGATGATGCAGAATCAACCAAGTATAAGTGGCCACTTTTAAGTTTGTTTTTTACCAAGGAATCACCCGTTTCATTAAGGCAACTTATGGCCTTCAGCTAGCTTGTTTGATTCCGTAAGTGGGACAAGTGGGCAAGATATGTCCTTGGAGGCAGCACAGGCCTGTCCCCATAGTCTTCATTGCTATTAAAGTCTACGACAGGAGGCGGCCCACTGACAAAATTACGTTCTGAACTGTGTCTCTCAAAACCATGCCTGGGCAAGGTACTTGAACCTCCTGGAAAAAAAGCTTGGGCAGGAACCCCACCACTACTGCTGGGCAAAATAGCAGCACTACGTGGATGTGACATGCTGTGAGAGCGAGCAAGTGCTGAGCTAGGCATTGAATCTCTTCGAGGAGGTACTGGTGGGGGCCTATCACTATCTACCCGTGGGGGTGGGGTAGGGGGAACAGCTGCTATTGCTTCTGACATCACAGTTGAGTTGCCACGTCGAGGGGGAAGTGGGGGTGGTGTTCTGCGCATTTCTGGCTGCTCTGGGGGCTCTGAATGGGGTGGTGAAGAAGGAAAATGCATCACGCTTATTTGGCTGGGGCTTGAGCTTGGCTCTATAATGAAATAGAAAGAAAAAAATACAATTATCAATTTGCAAATCTACCAAGTTGAGTTGTAACTTTCTACAAGAAGGATATAGAAGGCACTTAACTTAAAATTTTGAAAAATACTGTTTTTGATACCCTTAAATGAATGCAGAGAAGATTAAAAATGCATTCTTAAATGACAATAAAGTCGCACACAATAAAAAAAAGCCTTGGAATTATGAAATCACAGATCTATCACATATGCCATTTTGTCCAGTGATTTTTTAAAATTTTATTGGTAAAATTTTTTGCAACTAAAATTAGAAATTTAAATATAGATCTTTCACAAAATGTAAAACCAAAATTAAAAAGAAATTTAAAAAAGCTAGACAATATGGGTTACTAAACCTAATCAAGAATAAATCTAGCTCTAGGACTTGAGAATGCTTCAACCACATCTTGAAATCAAGATTCAATCCACTATATTAAAGTTAAAAAAAAAAACACAAAAGAAAACCCACAAAATAGAACCCTTGAGGCTAGCCCTGAATATCAGTCTAGATCTTTAACCCACTTCCAATTGCTTGTTAGTTTTGTTACGTTTCTTAAAGGTCTCTTTTCATGGAGCCAGGACAGCTTCAAATTCACTGAAAAAATTTATAAAAAGTAGCCTGATTTGCAAGCAATTTGCTTTCTTCAACAATGCAGATAAAAAAAAACAAAGAGGAAAAGAATAACACATCAGAAAGATAAATATTTTTGAAGGGGGAAAAACAGCAACAAACAAATACAAGATAAATATTAAAGATGCCTGATATATATTAGACTTCATTTTGCTATTCAGTGATCTTTTACATCTTTAGTGGTGAGAAAACTGTGTCCATGCAGGAATCTATCTACTATCTGTGATGTTGGGATTAGAAATATATGCCAAGAGAGCTAGTATTGGATGGTTTTACATTAAGGCCCTTTTTTAAAAAAACTAGCTAAGCCCAAAGCCAAGACCAGAGTTAAAAGCAGTGCACAAAAGATATTTTAACATCAGACCAAATTCATATGTACTATTCATTTAGGCAAGAACTGAATGCAATGACTAAAATTTGGAGATGATTTAGATTAAAGGTTAAAAAAAAATAGGATCTTGTCCTAGGCAGTTTGAAATTTGAAGCAATGTTAAATGCTAAATGGTGGAAAAACAAAAGAATTTATTGACTTTAAAATGAAAAATAAAATAAAAAACTCAACAAAACCCCCCCAACTTTCGTTATCATTGACAATACCATTGCCAATGCTGTCAGGTGTTATAAATATTTAAGACTGTATATTGGTGATGCAATGTGAACACGTAATTCATTTTTTGTTGCACAAGGCAACCATTTAATTGATCTTTATCTTACATCTGTCAAAAGACAAATATTAGATAAACGGACTTATTAAAAAAATCCATATTAACCTTCTATTGCCTTACTGAAAACATTTCAATAAAAAAAAAGCGGAAAATATCCTGCAAAACAAAACTCACTTAATGCAGATTTTTTTATTTCACTTATTATTTAACATAGAACAAAAACAGACAGATATTGTAAATCATTCGTTCCTTCCTCAATAGTTGGAAGACAAAGATCTTCTAATATTTACTTTAATCAAAGGAATGCTTACTTCTCTCTATAAAATTACTCATTTAATTCCGTGCCCCATATATTACCAATGTTTAACACATCCTGTTTATCTTTTATTAAAATGCAATCAATATACTGACTTTGAACATGGTCAAAAACTTTCTTTGAAGATAAAGAAGGAAGTGCTATCTTATCATGTGATTTGCAGAGTGTTGCATTTTCATGAAAAATAAGGTTTTGAACATATTCATGACCTTATATATAACTTAGGGGCACTGAGATAAAAAAATAAAAGAATCTAATCATTTATCCCATGGACAGATGCTGTTGAATAGAGAAATGACATAAAACTTCACCAAAACATATTCTTATTGTGAAGAGAATCCAAAATAATATTCTTGTGAGCAGATGTCTTTTCCAAACTGGGTTTCAATTTACCAGCTGGATAAAACAAAATAAACTGATGTAAAATACAACAGGTTTCCTTTTTAATGGGGTCTACTTTAGAAAATTTATGAAATGAGATACTTCAGATCTGAAAGTAAGCATTTTTCAATTATCTTGAAAAACATTTGCAAGAAAAATTTACAAAACCAGAATGTCATCTAGTCTCCTTCAATATAAACTTTAAGGTTGTGGGTACACAAATGTTTCCCACTCCTTTAAGTGTAAATTATGCACAGGTTAATCTGAGAAATAAAACATGTGCCATAATGTCTACTGTTTGTTGCTTTGTGCTACTTGTGATCCAGAAAAACTTTTCTATCCTTTCAAAACTTAGAAGGGAATTTTTTCAGGTCGATAAACACTTACCCGGAGAGTTGGCAAACACACTATTGACACTGCTGGCCATGGTCATTGGACTTTGAGGCTTGTTGGGGGAGGTTGGAGTTGAGTGGGGTGAGTCATCCTCCTCTGACATCTTAGGCAAGGGAGGGATAGTGTTGCTCTTGGTACTGCTGCCATGTCTTTGGGAGCTAGGCTTAATGCCCGGAGACTTAAGGGAGTAGTTTAAGAAAACCTTTTGCTGGAAGATGGAGGTAAATAATGGGAAAAGAAAAATTCAGGCACAAGTACAAAATGCACCTTTCAATCAGCATGAGAGTTCATTTTAAATACTCTTAGTAAACTGGTAAACCAATTTGCAAGCATTGAAAAAAAAGGAAATGAAAGATAAGAGATAAGTCTCACATAACGTTCAATGACACAGTTTGGAGAAAAGCCTAGAACTTGTTAACCCTACAAGGGTCATATATGAAGGTGTGTGGAGTCAGGGTAATTTGAGAGCGATAAAGACAATCTGTGTAAATCCACTTTCAAATGTTCAAACAACAAAGTTTCACTTTGTTTTCAAGGGAACTCTTCTTCTTGAAGGAGAAAAGATGGTCAATTTATGAAATAGTGTCACTGAAACGGCCAAAAAGCGGCCGACAACTGCCGTAACACCACAGAAGTGTACTAAAGGCTGATGTAATCGGCCATCAACGCTTGGAGGGTTAAACATTTTACAAGTTCAAGCATATGATTCAACACAGAGCTGTCTCTTATTAGATCCAAACCAGAAGTATGCAAAGATCCAACAAAGAGGGTTTTTGAATGACCGAGTAGGATCAATAAAAAGAATAAAGAGGCAAACATCTTGAGAACAAATGAAAGTATTACGACATAGCAAAATTTGCACAAAATTTCTTGCGATAGAAACCTAGGAGACACTACAATTACAAAGGAAATATCATTGGTGTCCTTCAATCTTGTATAGTCCTGAAGATTGGATCCAAGTTTAAGAAGAAAATTAATGTAATTAAAACTTTATCTTGGCTCTCTGTGGCATTGATGGAGAATCAAGCTAAAATCTAGACATAAATCTGTATTTAAGTAAATTTGCAACTCACAAAGTGGATATGAATGGTGAATAATGCCACCTGGTGACATATTACTTTATGATCTATGAGAAAGCAAGTTATGAAATTTAGAAAGGAGAAGCATTCTTGTTTTGATATTTTGTAGGATGTTTTAAAATTAGTCCCACACTTTTACTCTCTTCAGAATCTTTTAATCCTCTAAGAATTTGTTCTCAAACAGAAGTTCACACACTATTTTCACGGTAAAATATTACTTTGCTTTTAATTTAATTTCCCTCATAAAGATGAGGCACACCACAAAAAAGAGCAAGGATGCAGATTTAAAAATAAACACACACAAAAAAATAATAAATGAAACCAAACCAGGAATATAACCAGATGAATAAATTTACTGTCACAGATGCTTCTTGTGCACTTCAATAGCTCTGGAACCTAGAATCATGACATTCCTGAGAGTAGCTACCTACTTCCTTTTAAGCTGATTTTTTTTTGCTGTGAATATCATGGATTATTCAAAATAGCTTTATATCAATAATGTGATATTTAAAGAAATTCAGAATTGACTCCTTTATGTAATTCAAGTTTCAAGTACCTGCTCTGAGTGTGTATAAGTGCATTTTCCCATACATCTCATTTTATGTCTATGGCTTTTTATTTTTCTACTTAACTAAGTGCAAGTTTTGATAAACATATTTATTATGTCTAATTTGGATTTTCCTTGGTCTACATATATAACACTCATTTATTTTTTCTATTTCCATGACATGTTTCACTTTTTTTATAGCTGAAGTATAATTTTAGGTGAGCACATGTAAAAAATGATCATTAAATTTCAGAAAATATTTGAATACATATAACGGTGAAATTATCTGCCGAGAGAATAACTAATTAAGTTATCCTCATTGTTATTTTCAAGAAATTATCCTATGGTTATCTACCAATGTACATCCAAAACAATGAAACTGCAGGCAAAACAATCAAAGCTAGCAGCAGAAAAGATCAAATACAAAGATCTTTCAATGACTCTTAGGGAAACAAAATCTGCAATTAGGTCTGCCTTTCATTTCAAATGAAAAATGAGACTCCTCCAATTTAGAAGATAGGCACAATATGTTTTTTATTTAGACTCACCACAAACCACAACAAAATTATCCCATGCTAAGCAGAGTCAATAAACACATTGCTCAGGATTATGCAAAAATTCATGACCTGAAAGCTCATCTGGTCAAGAGGGCAACCACTGTTTATTAAACTAAAAGAAGAGCTTAATGAATTCAAATGAACTTTACAATTATATAAAGTTCATGAATGTCATAGTTAAATGGGTTTTAAAGATTAACAAAGTTCCTTTATTAATACCAAAGGTTAACAAAATTAAGGTGTCAAGATTGTTTGCTAGAAGATAAAAATTCATCTCTGCTGATTCTGTTTAAGCTGAATTTATCTAACGCACATAAAATCATTGAATCAAGTGGATTAATCTGAATTTCTCAACTGTAAAAGCATATTCCTCAGGAAATGTTTAACATCTCATTAATTTACGATGATAACATCTATAATCCATTTTTCTCAGACTAAAAACTTTGAACTCTCTCAATAAAATTCAGGCTTACTGCACCAAAGCTAAAAAAGTAAACACCATTGCAGTTTTGCTCACATGAATGTATAAAGTGCAAAGTAGCTAAATGGTAATTTTTTTCTTTTTACTTTCAAAGAATTAAGAGGCCTCTTACATTCCTCTGGGCTTTCCCATCCCTTGGTTCAATTTCCAAGGATTTCTTGTAAAGGTAGTCCTCTAACTCTTTTTCTGTCAAATTCTTTTGCTTTAGTGGATCCAAAGCAGCAAAGTACTCCTTTTGTGGCAAAATAAAAAAATATACCAGTAAGTTAGACAGTCATCACAGACATAAATGCTAATATAAGATAAAATTAACAAAACAAAAGTGAAACATAATATTCAAATATAAAATCAGCCTCACACAAAATTCACTTAGAAGGAAAAAGTAATATTCTAAAGTATAATTTAAAAAGAAATTTCCTGCTTGATTAAAAAAAACAAGTTTGCATGGCAAGAAGTCTTGAAAATATGTGTACCATAGAAATATTTAAACCCAAAGATAATGACCACACCAATCACTTCAATTTAAAACACATAAAATAGCTAACACTTTTTCAGCGTCTGATGATAAAAAATTGTAAATAAAGAGATTCAATAGCATGTAGTTTTCGATAAACATCTACAGCACACATCTTGATATACTTAAAAACCTGACTGTCATGCAGTCGAATTTGTTTGCCAAAACTTAGAATTTTTTATTAGTTTTTTTCATCACATTTTTATTACCATGATTTCTCTGACGCAATATTTCCTAACAATATTGTCTAATACATCTGAAAGTACTAACTATTTAAAATTTTGAGTTAAACTTGATTTGATCTGTAAAAATTTATGTTAACTTAACTGACTCCATTTCAAGAAAGTACTATTTCATCAAGCTAACAGAGCTTAAATAGCTTAGACTTAGAAAAGTGAACGGCACAAAGGATCAGTTGAACTTGTGTTAATCTGCTGCTGCAAGTTACTGAAATCATTGGTATACATACGCGGACAGATTGCTCAGGCTGTAAGCAATAAGGCTGATTTTGAAACTGTTGAATTTCTCCTGTTATTTCTGCAACTTTTCGCCTCTTGCTGAAATTGATGATTCCTTCTGGTGCATTAGCAACAAAATCTGGGTTGCCCTCCTCCGTTTTCAGAATGTTTGTCAAGTACATACCTTTTAGCAAAAGAACAAAAACCAGAAAATGGACAATGATAAAGGAGGCCTTGTGACAGATAAAAAGGGTGTATACTCGTGCATCAGAGAACATGGCCAGATAGGGGAAATTTGAAAGAAATCTCAGCAGAAGTGGATGTTTCTTTGGATTCTTCCTACTCTCAAATTTGTTACAAGAAGAAAAAGAAGAATCAGATATCTTGAACAAACATGGGCCTCTTATTTTTAATATATAAAACTATTATTTATAAGTCTTACAATTTTGTGCCATTAAGAAACTTTAATTTCCTCACCAAGGAATGGAACACACGGTGGATTGATTGATCGCAGTTTTTCAATGTATTTCTTAAAATGATCATTGTTCAACTCTGATGCATCCTCCAATGCCTTCTGATATTTGGTAGGCAGTTCCTGTAGGTGAGAAAAAAAAATGATGTTCAATATATCCTCACAAAACGTATAGTGAAAAGAGAAAATTAACAGAGTATGAGCAGCTAAGAACAGAAAATGTAATTAAGAGCCATGTTTAAAAAATATCTCCAGCCAAATGCAAAAACAATAAAACATAATTTAGCTATATAAGATCAAAACTATGTGTTACTACCTGGTTTTAATAATTTTTGTGAACTTTTGGTGGGTACAAAATAATTCACACAAAGTTTAAATTCAAATCAAAACTACAGTAATTTTATCTTTTCAAAGGACAATCTTATCTGTATTAGTAAAAAAAAATACTGTAGTTATTAAACAAACTTTTTTGGTATGCTCCAGCCTGTACACTGATGCAGACTTCAGGGCTCCATTAATTTCTAGCACACCGTTAAAGTTGTTCAGCTCTTGAAAGACCAACATGACTTCAATGATCCTTGACATCACAGCTACTCTCTCCTCTAGATTTGGTGTTTCTACAATGAACAATTCCAGCCAATATGTGAACTGGAAAAAAAAATGAAAGCAATGTTACAATTTCATTTTCACCTCAGCTCAGAGATTGAAGCAGGGAACTAACAGAAATGATGTTATTTGCCTAAAGGAATATCACGAAATTACTGAAGAACTCTTAAAGCACATGTTTCAGAAAATTTTTCACAAGGAAGTTTAAACATGGACAACCATAATCCAGTCAAGCAATATATCCAAATGTTTCTGACACAAAACTTTGAGGCAAGTATGAAAAGCTAATGTAAATAAATATTGATCTCAATGAATCTAAAATAAACTCACATTTGTAGAAAAATGTATCATCTTCAACAAGTTTGGAGCTGTTTGCTGTTTGTCTTTCTTCATCCAAGGCATGCCTACAAGCTCAGATGGTTTGATTGCTCGGTACAGATCAAACTCTAATAAAGTCACCTGCCGAGCTATCTCTATAGGATGGAGCTGGAAAAAAATATAATATGAAAAAAGAATAACAATCAACTTTCATATTAGAATATGTTTCTTTGAAAAGAAAATTCGATCATGCTTTCAATGCAGCCCACGAGGTTTGATTGTCATTTAAGCATCTAAAATTTCAAACTTTAGAAAAGGCCAATAATGAGATTGATTGGTCTTTTAATATAGAAGTCTTTCATCAAAATAATAGCATTCTCAAAGTCATTTTAGCATCAAATCTAACTTCTTTTTTTTTAATGGATTAAAAAAAGAATAGACTGGTTTGAATACAAAGTATGAAGCCTAAAAAATTGAAAAAAAGATATAATGTTGATATGATCAGATATACTGAAATGCATGAGGTCATTCATGTTGATGGTGTTCAAAATAAAATGAATATTTGCATCTATTAAAGTGGTCTTCATACAAACTTTGTTTCCAACACTATAATTGTCAGATAGATAAATGATGATACAATTAAGTAAGTATTAAGTAAAAAGTCTTTGTGATGTACATTTAGTGACTTGCACTGCCAGCCTATGCACTTAAAAACTTCTGTAAGGAACAAAGCCCTAGTTCTTGTTCTTATTTAAACACATTTTGATCTATATCATCTTCCTTTAAATTTATTTTGCTATTATTTAAATCAAGTTTTGAAATTACTTAGACCAGACAAGACCCTAAACGATATATTGCTTGCTTGCTCAATATAAATGGCATTTACAGCATGTGTATTTCCTCCCAAAAATGACAACATATTCTTAAAAAGAAACCATTAAATCTTAGCATTGAGAGTTTTCTCAGAGAGACTACAAGAGCAATGAAAATAAGGCTCTGCTATCTTTTTTTTTTACAGTTCTTTCTGCTATGCCTGATGACATGACTAAACGCTTTGAGGATAGCTCTAAAAATATTCTTCCATCCATATCTTCTTTAACCGTTATGCAAAAACAGCAAAAACATTTAATTAGTACAAGTATTTAAATGAAATTGTAATAAATCACAAAGGAAAAAACCTGAATAGCAAATCTGTATGATATCACCAAATGTAAAAAAAAAAACAGAAACCCCCAAAAAATCACATATATCAAAATATCTGTTTACAATAGGAGAATCAATAACTCTTTCATCCACAATTGGTTAAATTTTACCATGCTTTTGCAAAAATATTGTTGTTTGGTATTTTTTATAAAAAGACTTACTGGCTGCTGAAAATAATGCAGATCTTTTTTTCCCCATTTTATTACCTAACATAATGCCAAACCACACTTACTGTCATAAGATTGAAATCCTCAAATTTGCGTGCTATGTGCCATTCTATCCTTGGTGGCTCATACTGGTGAGTGAATTCTCTCTCTGTGTTTGAGCACTCCAACTGAAAATGAAATTGTGAAGAGATTTTTAAGAGGATGATAACAGAGATTTTGATTTTATCATAGAAAAAACTGCCTGAGGTTTGGAAATGTTGACAATGATAATAGAGAAAAATGAGAATGACCCAACCCCCACCACGTGGAAAATAAAGCTGTCACTTTTCATTTTTTGCATGTCCCCACAAATACAGATCCCTTCTTTCCTCCATTATGTAGGCAAATATATGTAGTAGGAGGCCAAAACAAGTAATACTAAGCAGAGACTTGGTAGATTTCATGGCATGCTTAGTAGCCAGTGTCTTAAGAAGCCACCAGTAGTTAGGCACAACTGAAAACATACATAAACATATTACCTTTCGCTGAATGCCTTTGCTGAGAATGTCAGCCATTTTGCGCATAGCCTTTCCTTTGATAGAAGACAAAAATTCTTTCAATCTCTCAAGCAGCTCAAGGTCTCTCTCAAAATCATATGGATGGTAGTCCACCCAGTGACGAAACACATTTACCACCCTGGCAAAAAATAACATAAAAGTGACTAATTTGATTCTTCTGTCAATAGTCCACACATCTGAGATTACCAAATTATGTGCAAACGTATGATTGAGCAACAAGAGAAGAAAAAAAAGAGAAAAAGATAGATGTTTCACAGAATGTATGAACTATTAAAATAGATTGCTCAATAACTAAACTCTACATTTTAATGAGACTTTTGACCCATCAATTAAGCTAACTGATGTCACTATCTTCTTAAAACACTCTACTTCACACCTAAACTAGATTCTTCTAGCATCCATACATTCAGTTTCTCTCTTTTATTGTTTGAAAAAAAAATCAAGTGACATTGACATCTCTCATATCTAGGATCTTAAATGACTATTTAATTAAGGAAATTTAGTTTTAAGGGTTGCAATTATATACCATAGTATGAAAAAGCTTAAATGGATTACAATTTGCATCATGGTGCAAGAGGAACCGATGGTAAAGATAGAAAAAATTCAATAAATTATTTATCTGTTTATGAAAATAACAAATATGAAATTCCAATTGCCAAAATAAATTCAAGTTTGAAAATAATTGGATTGCTAAATTAAACAGTATTAAAATATACTGCTGTGCAATATATTACACATTTGGTTCAAATAATAACAAGAGTATTAAAAGTTAAGATAACTGACCTTTATATATCTGAATATCTATAAAAAAAGGTATATATTCTTTATAATTCAAACTTGCCACTACCTGAACTGAACAGGCTTTACATATTTGTTCCGAAAACGTTTCAAATCTTCTCTGAATTTGAGGGCAGCCATTTCATCTCCCATAGCTTGTGGATTGAGTGTGGGCTCTGGTATTTCAAAGCTGTTTCAAGTTAAGGTCTTTTCAAAATGATGATAACTGATAAGAAAGGCCTCACAATTTTATCAGTTATGCAGCATAAAAAAAGTGTAAAAAGTTAAGCTTGGAAAGAAAAATCAAATGGGCTTTCTGATAGATAATTTTATACTAACTAAAGATATGCAGTATAATAGCCTAAAAATTTAACAGTTTGATGTTGTTTTATCACGGACTTCGCAACTGCTCAAAAGGGTAACAAGAAGTTCATGATTAATAGCAAGACTAGTTAACAGTGGACTATTATAGCAGTGATTTAGGGATTGAAATCTAAAAATAGATCAAGTACATGCAAAGTTCAGCCTGACAGATCTAAATCATTATCTATGTATATGGAGTAACATCCCTTCCTTAGCATCCGTCAAAATATTGTGAAAGACCTATTAAGTGGAATGCAAGATCCATTTCAAACAATTGGCAGTGAGAGAGGGTCTTGAATAATGAATGCAAATCCCAAAGAAAAGCACGGTTAAAGGATACCGCTTGATCAGCAACTCCAACAGCTCCCTTGGACTGCAGAATGATCGGTATGTTAGCAAAAAAGTGCGTAAGAAACGAGGGTCAGCATACATATGGTATGTAAGTCTCTCCACCAGTTTGAACAGCTGACCTCCCTGAATATAAAAAAAAAGCATGTAGGCTAAGAATACCAAGATGTGTGATCAATCGTGAGTCATACATACAATGCAGGGATTTCAATTCAAAATTTTGAAAACCACTGAAGTTTTCGCAGAAGCATGCAACACACCAAAAATAAAAACCAGTGCGTGCCGGTGAGCAAAATATTAGAGTGTAATACAAATACACAAGACTATCAATTTCTTATATTTAATGTCTCAAACATTGAAAAAGGAAGAAATCTGAGAAAAACAAACACATCAAGTGAGCCTACCTTCAGAGCTACTTTCATCAGGAATAAGGAGCCTTGTAATGTTTAAATGTGTGGGGAGTCCTCAGCTTACTTGGAACACTTCCTCCTCTTACTAGGAGGTTGTGTACCCTAACCCTAACCTCGGAAAAGGCAAAAACCATGGAATTCCACGGATTCGCGGAAAATTCAAATCCTCGACATTGATATGCATCACCTGAAACCTTATTTTCTCTCCATAACATGTGAACAAGTGAAAATATCACCAATTTGAGTGACTATCTAATTAAGCCAATTCAGCCAGATAAGCTGTACCATCGCCAGGAAAAACGAGAGACAAAATTAATAAAATGAGCCATTCAAAAAGATGCACAATAACTTTTTCTCTCATGGCCAATATCTTGAATTTATTACCTTTATGAGCGGACTCTCATACTGCGACTCTTGATTCTCCTCAAAGATGATGTTTTCATCAGAGTCTTCCACAGCAAACACATATTCATCTGCTGGAGGCGGAACCAGAGGATGGTTTTTTTCCTCTTCCCTCAGTTTACTATCCAGGCTCCGCTCAAGCATACTGTAAAGAGTGAACAAATTAGATTTAATGTGTGGAAAAGAAAAGAGTCGAGAAAGAAAGGTACATGTTGCGTCAAAGAGGTTTAACAAGAATTGTTTTAAGTAAAACTGCATGAGCTTGATAACTTGATGCTGTTCAGACATATCTGGTTCCTCTCAATACAATTCCTGATTCTCCTCACCCTCCTTCCCCCCCCCCCCCTCTCCCACACACTCACAAATACCATAAAAGGAAAAGACAGAAGCTTTGTTCATTGTTGCTCATACAGAGACAACAATGAGAACTTAAAAGGGGCCTTGCACTAACAAACATCTTAGAATATCCAGTAAATTGAGCGAATTTCTCAGATATATGTTGCTCAAAAATTTTTCTCTTAAAAGAGAAAATGGGTGGCAGATAGTAAGAATTTACATGTCCATTGAGCAATGACATTGTTTATCTCTTGACAAAACTGAAGCCTGAATTTTCTGGAGTAAATCTGTTAGCTTTGATCACTAAAAATCAAGTTCTTCAAAGATAAAACTTAACAATGTGCAATTTAAAAAATCATTATACATTTTTTTTTAGGGGTGAGGTGATGGAAGGGAAGGAAATAAAAAGTATACCTCCTTGTTTGTAATGAAACTAAAGCTGCCATCCAATTGGTTTTCTCATCCAAAGATTTTGCTTGCAAAATTATGTACATGTTTTGCTCCCTTGGATGAAGTTCAAAGGCATTTGTTACATCTGTTGGAGAAAAAGACAAACAAATTTACATTACTTTAAAAATGGTACCAATGTAATAACTCCCTCAAATGAGATAACCATCTACCAAACTTAAATATCAGATCAAGTTTTAATAATTGGATAACCTTATTACAAAGAAAAACTTTATACCTTTAGCATATATTTTTCTTTGATATTAATTAACCTCAAATTTCTGGATGTTAATTAAAGATGATAGGTGAATTGATACCAATCCAAACTACTGATACTCAGAAAAATGGATAATTCAAGCCCCTTCACTTGCTCTAGACTTTGAGGCTGCTTTCTGAATGAATTATTGTTATTGAAATGATCACAATTCTTATTCTTTGAGATAATTTCTTAAATAGGTTTTTTTGAAAGTATAAAACACAACGCAATGAGGTTTTCAGATACTATGTTTGAATCAAAATAAGGGAAAACACCATAGTTATGCACAAAATCCAAAACATGTGATAACACTGTTTTTATATACTTCCTGATAATCACAAATACAGCAAAAAAGTCACCTCAATTTAGATCGTCTTCATTGTTCCTCTTTACTTCATACTTCACCTTCAATGATCCTGAACTACATT
This sequence comes from Elysia crispata, assembly GCA_033675545.1. Lineage (NCBI taxonomy): Eukaryota > Metazoa > Mollusca > Gastropoda > Plakobranchidae > Elysia > Elysia crispata. The sequence goes on along the minus strand of JAWDGP010007237.1, from coordinate 152,926 downwards.
GCAAAAAACTTTGGGATAAGTGCTGAAATGCACTTCTATTAGGATTTATGGGGCCTGTTCAACCTTAGCATAATAACCCACAACAATATTAATCTTCATATTATTTTTAGCGACACTCTAGGTGGTGATAAACTTGTTCAAAAGTTGTTTTCAAGTCCAACAAATCCATGCCAAATTAATAATAAAAGTGTTCCCCTTCATAATGTTTTTCATGGGATTAAACAAATAAAGAACAAAAACAAATCATCTCACCATTAGTGTCCTCTGTATCAACTACTTCAACTTTACGGATAAAGAACTTCTCCTTAAGTTTGTATTCTGAGATGGGCCCTGTGGCTGAATTTCGACGTGGGTTGGGCTTGCACAGAAGAATCATACCATCAAATAAGTAGCAGTAACGCTCAGCATTTGTCTTTCGAATTACTGTCAGAGGGCCCTCTGTGTTTAATTAGAATGAAATAAGCGTTCATCAAAACATTTTAAATGGATACCTCACATACATTGGAATAAGAAATAAATACAATATTACACAAGCACATATCTACTTGCTAAAAGAATGAAATTGATAATATATCGGTTAATATTGATGCAAGAACAGGAAAGAAGAACCATTTTTTGTTTTAGAAATGTAGAAAATCACAGCATGAAAATGAAATCCACAACTGGGTAAATCTTTTACTGAATTTAATATTTGATCTTTTGCTCGCATTCGTAGCAACATGACAGGGTAAGTCTGATGTAGAGTATACCTGTGCCTTATGCTGATTCTTTTGGTCAGCTATTTATTTTTCTAAAGGACTATGCTGTTAAGAAAAAAAAAAGGCATCATAACGATAAAGCCACAAAAAATTCTTTTTATCATAAAAGATTATCAGACAGGTTAGTAGCAAAAAAAGTCTTTACAAACTTTGGTACACACCCATAATAAACTCGCTGCACATTTGATACATATCCTTTCCATCCCAGCCTTCAATGCTCTTTTGAATTTCAGTCATCTTCTGGACGGTTACAGATCTTGTCTGAGCATGCATTCTCAAGGAAAGATCCCTAAAAAGTATAAAATATACAATTAATATGAAATAAGCAGTCTGTTTTATTTAAAATGTATATAGTTAGGAAAAGTAATCAGAAATGGTATTTCTTTATAATAAATAAATGGGATCTTGAGTGATAACAAAGTTTACAATCCTGTTAAATTGATAGGAGACAGGAAATTTGCTTTTTGTCCCTCTTTATTTTTTTTAAGCAAACTTTAGATCAAAACCAATGACTTTTATTTCTCAATTTTTACTTTCAAGTCAATGAAATTAACAAACTTTACCAATTTTTGCGCTTAGGAATGTTTCCAAGAGCCTTTTCTACTCGTGCCTTCAAGCACTGAAGAAGGGCAGCTGCTTGTTCAAGACATTTCTTATCTTCTTCACTTGGGCTTGCATTGATCAACGCCTGTCAAGAAAATCAATACATTTAAAAAAAAGTCCTTACATCAATTTTCATACAAGTAAATTAATTGTGTAGAGTGGAATAATGTGAGCAGCACTGTTATATGTAATGATTAATTTAACTTTAAAAAAATTGCACATATTAAGACAGCCTTAAAATAAAAACAGGAAAGGTTGCACAAAAAAAAATTTTAAAAAAAATTATCTCAATAAAAAGATAATTACCTTGATCATTTCAAAATACTGTAAGCAGTGGTACACAGGACCCATGAGCAATTTTGGCAAGACATATTTGAACGCCTCTTGAAAGCCATTTCCAGCTCTCTGCAAACGATTTCAGCAAAATATCCAAGGTAAAATACAATTGTTAAAGACTATTTCTTGGGGTTAAACTGTAAAACATAACAGTGGCAATTTTGAGACAAAGGCATTTTAAGTTTGTCATATTCTTCTTTGCCTTAAAGACAGTAAAAAACAAAATTAAAAAGAATTCATACCTTAAATTGATACAGATTTCCTTTTGAAATTTCAAAACTTCAAAAACTAATACTTTTTTAAATATCTTAAACTTTTTCAAAATTATGTATCCCAATAACCTCCAGATGTAAAAAGAGTAATTTCATGTGTACTGTTGAATATATTGTGATATTTTCAATATGGCTCAGATTTAAGTACCTACTAAACCTGAGTTAAGTGTGGTGATGGTATCAATAAACTTTTAAAATTTATGCCTAAAAAATTGAAATGGAGGAAGCTCTTATCATATTTCCCATGTAGTATCTTTCCAGTTTTTTTGTTTTTTTTTTTCATCTCAACTTCACTTTACATACACCAAAACAAAACAACATGTGAAAGTCTAAAAATTACAGCATCCAATACAAGATGGAGCATAGTAGTGGATTTTGCATGAAAGATTAAGAGACAGCATGTGCCTTGAATATATTCTAAAAAGACAAAATGAATTTTGTTTACAAGAACCACCCTTTCAAAGACTTCAAGTCAAATGACTACTGCTAAGGATCTATTGCCAATCCATGCATCAAAGGAGGGTGACACACTTATGAGCATATCACAGTGAAGTAGTCTGGTGGACCTGTGACATATGTTTGTGCGATCAGAATGTTGCTGTTGTAGTTTGCTATTTAGACTATGGCAATTGTCAATGACTTTTGTTCAGAGCCTAGGTATAGAAAGGTCAACAAATCAGGATTTAAGGAAAGCACAATGTTACGTGCTTTACAATTTTTTTAGGAGAGGCTCTTCAAATTTATTACATAATATATATCAAAAATATCTTATTAAATCATTTCTGATCTCACTCCCTATGAAATTCTCCTGCCTCAATACCTTTATGAACAAGATGCAGAAGAAATCTGTGGTGATTAAGTAGGTTTAATACAGCATTCTACATGCATAAACTCTATATGTGTATTTTTACGTTGTCAAACAATTTGAATATCATTTTCAAGTCATCTGTGAAAAAATATCCAAATACACTAAAAGCTTTAATTCTTAATTTTTTGACTGACTCTATAATTTAAAGAGAAAGGTAAAACTCTTTAAATACAAAAGAAAAATGACAAACATCTATGTTAACAAAATGCATATGACAGAGCATAACGAACCTTAAGACATTCAGTAACATCTCCTCTCATCAGAAGAGCATTCAGGCGTCCTTTTCCAAGGGGGGCCATCATATCCTCAACGTAGCGTTCATAAACGCCAAACTCCTCCGTCTGCGAATAAAGTTAATGTCTTAAGTTTTCAAACTACAACAAATCAAGAAACATTATATATATATATATATGTTTCAAACAAAAGAAAGATCTATAAATTGAGGACTAAGGAAAGACAACTAGCTAAAAAAATATGAAAAAAAAAAAGGAGCAAACTTCACCTGCACAGTTATGAGGTCGAAAGTTGTGTCCAGCCAATTATGCAAAAATATTCCACAAAAACATAATTAAAAAGTAAACTAAAGTTGTTTAGAACAATCTTCATTTGATGATCTATTCTCTTTGGCAAAAAGTTTTCTTTCATTTCTGAAAAGCTTAAATTTATAACCCTTTCCTTTACCTCTGTGAGATCAGTAAAACAAGTTCCCACCAGAGGCACTTCATCCTGTGCCATCTCCACTTGATCTTCTACTGAGCTCAGCAGCTTGGCTGTGAAGTCATATATATCCAAGACATTGCTAAATATCACATCTGGGTCCTGAAAAACAATAAGACCATTCTCTCAAAAAATGACCTAAAAAAATGAATCTTCAAAACACACTAACATCATTCTAGTGAGAAAATACAGTTAACAAAAGCCATGTATATCTATGGCGCATGGATTTTTTTATAAGCATGTGTTGATAGTGTTTGTCTCTCTGTATGTCTCTCTCCACCTTATATCAAATGAGAGAAAAGGTATGCTGTGGCATTGCATGACGTCACATCATCTCTGATGCCACAAACTGATTTGCCTGCTTTCGAGCATATCACTGAGGGAATCTTTAAGAATATTTTTTTCATTGTTTAACAAATTCCTTCTTCCTTTGCTTCCAAGCAAAACATATCTCACATTAATCAAATAAATGAAAAAGAACATGAAAATAATGAAAATTTGTCACTTCTGTTTTGCTCACTTTGGATCGTGGAAAAAGCTCAACGAAGGGAGCCCTGAAGACTCGAATGATCATGTTCAAGTCACGTAAGTACTGAGTCTCATCTACAATGATGGCCTTTACAATTTCTTCATAAGTCATCTTCTCCATTCGGACCGGCTCGTCTTCCACTACTACTGACATGTCCTCCTCCTGGAAGAACATGTCGTAAAGGACCTTTCAGAAGAAAAAAAAAATTCCATTACCAAACACAAAAGTAGACAAATACTAGTGCAGTCTTAAAAGAGCAACAATAAAAGAAAGTCCAATGAATATATCAGTGCGTTTTGATATTGTTAACTAACAAAGTATCCTAGCTTAGGTTATTTGGTGGTGGGGTCAGATATTATAACCCCAGCCCAATCTCAAGGCTTGACAAAAGATTTAATAGTTTCAGTAAGTGCAGACAACGAAACTTGGCTTAATTGTTGCCCATAGGGCTGAAAATAAGCAGTTGTTTTACCCTGATACTCCCACAAGTGGTGTCAATAGTAAAAGGCTTATATGCTGGAAATGTTGAAGGGTTGAGAAAAAAAAAATTAATTTTTGCATAAAAAAATTAGAAAAAGGGGTCACAATATCTGAATATCAGATACTCCTGTGTATTAACTACACTCGCCATGGGTAGAAAATTCAATTCAGGGCTTCCTAAATTGGAACTTACTTGATCTGCACATATTGCCACTCTGATATCTTGAGCAGTTATCTCAGAATGTCTGATATTCTTCACATAGATTCCAGAAATCTGAGAGAAAAAAAGGAAAAGCATATTACAAGTACACCTTCAAAGTACAAATTGTCATGGCCATTGTCAAAAAAAGAAAAAAAAAATTATCAATCGTGTAAGATTTTATTATTTACAATAATTTTCCCCCATATATTCAGTCTACTAACAATACTCAACAAATTTGTTCCCTGCCTACGCTCAAAGATTATGTTGTACAAAAAAGATTAAACCCTCTGAAAATAGAAAAATTGTACCACTAAACAATCTCAGATCAAATTGTATTACATCACCACAAAATAGAAACCTTGATTTTCAAAGATATTATGGATTTTGTTTAAAATCTATGATCAAGTTGTCTGTATTTATTTGCATTCAAGATAAAAGTTTGTATAGAATTCAAAGTATGAATATACCGACATTTTATTTACTATTTTTCTTAACCAAGACCTGTAGAATACACCTAGGTAAAAACAAGACGCTCCATGTTATAAAATTATTCATTACTTCAATGGCTGCCATTGTGTGTTATTTTGAACAAAACACAATTTCTTTCAAAACAAACTAGCTTATTTCATATAGCTCATTTCTTTCATACATTGATGTAATCTTGAATAAAGTTTTAAAATATATTTTACTCTGTTTTTACAATAGACCCACCTTTAAAATATCAGCAGCTATGTATTCCAATACCGCTACAATATACAAGGCAAGAGAGTAATCCACTCTGAAACCCAGCTCATCCTGAAATAGTATATTTAAATTGAAAAATAATAATGAGTAATACATTTGCAACACAACTAGTCTTTTTCAGCTAGATCTGATTAGCATGACCTGAAACATTCGGGTTTGAAAATGCACAGCAAAAATGAAAATAAGCATGACGGATTCTTTAAAACTGTATTTGTTGACTTATCTGCAATTTAAGATATCTGCTGAACTTTTACCAATTTTTAATATATACCAAATTTACAAACTACAGTCATACAATGCAATAAAAGCCTAAAACTTCTCTCATATGCTCACTTTAAGAAGGGGCTGGATTTTGTCCACAGGTAAAAGGATGCTATTTTTCTTGCCATCCTTAACAGCTCCCTGGGCATCACGAATGGCCCACTTGTCAATGGGGTCTGGAAAAGTTTTGCTGATGCGTTCATCCACATCCTCAATAGAATGAGGTTGAGCTGAGCAAAGTGTGATGAGGAGTCTGACCATTAGTGTTTCTATGTAATCCAAAGCATCATCTCTTGATGTCAGTAAATCGTGGACCTGTTTTTGGACCTGAATATAAAGTTGATGCTGGTCAAGATTGACAAACTCATGTATCCAATTTGCATAACTTAAAATTTCAAGTATCTATTCATTAAGGATATTTTTCCATCCCTGTCAAGATAAAATATGCACACAATCAACAAATATGGGTGACGACAAAACTCTTGTCTTAAGCAAAAAAAAAAAAAATACAAAAAATATTGGGGACAACAGTCCTATACCTTATAAGCCTTCTTAACTTAGATGCACATCAAAGAGGTTATAAATTTCATTTACTTAGTTCATAATGCTATCTACGATAACCCTCTCTTTTTGAAATGTTTCTAGGAACCCATCCTCATCTCAATAAGCAATTACACTTATACTTTTATATGTATACAGTACTTGATAGATTTGTAGTTTTTAATGCTTTTCTTAGCAAGCATTATTTTGCGTTGAAAAGTTAATGTTATAATGAACCATTGTTTGACATGTTCAACATAAAAATCGTAGCAGGTAAATTTTACAATGGCATATTTAAAACAGTTGGTAAATTTTACATTGGTATATTTAAAACAGTTCATTGATTATTGATAATAATTTAAGTGTTCTTTATGACTGAACTCCCACAATGCAAATTTGAGCTTTAAAAAAGTAAGTAGTAGTAGTTGTAATAGTAGTAGTAGTTGTAGTAGTAGAAGTAATAGTAGTAGTAGTTGCAATAGTAGTAGTAGTAGTAGCAGTAGTAGTGGTAGTAGTAGTAGTAGTAGTAGTAGTAGTAGTAGTAGTAGTAGTAGTAGTAGTAGTAGTAGTAGTAGTAGTAGTAGCAGCAGTAGTAGTAGTAATAGGTTATAGTCGTAATAGTAGTAGTAGCAGCAGTAGTAGTAGTAATAGGTTATAGTCGTAATAGAAGTAGTAGTAGTAGTAGTAGTAGTAGTGGTAGTTGTAGTAGTAGTAGTAATAGTAGTATTAGTAGAGTAATGTTTTTTAAAAAGATTGGAAAGACTTCTGAATCGGTACAGTACCTCATCATACTTAAGTGGACTTCAATGGTTGGGCTTTGTTTTTGTATGTGTAAATCATTTTCTAACAATGAATTACCTATAAACAAAATATGGCATTGATATCTATATCACATCTTAATGTATTAAACCAACATACCTAAACAGAAATCCTACCAAAAGTTTGACTAGTTTAAATTCAAACACCTAAATTTCAAATTTCATAGCATCATTTATGATTTAGGGGTAGCAATTTGAGGAAAAGTAAAGAGAAAAAAAAACAGGATAGATCTATGTCTTGCATTACTAGCACCAGCAGACCTGTGATGTCCTCTACTAATTTAAGATAACTTTAAGTCTCTACACACCATAATTAAGTCTGCAAAACTAGGAAAGACTCCGGAATGGGTACAGTAAGTAATGTTGTTTATTAAGAAATGAAGGACTTATGAACTGAGAACCCTCTTGATTCAAATTTTCAACCGCCAAATATTTGTCATCTAGAACTTATTAAAATGCCTCAAGGAAGTGTTAAATTTTCTAACCATAAATTACCAATAAAGAAAATGACATCATATATCCTACATCATAAGTTTTTAACTAACATACCCAATCAAAAGTCCTACCCACGATTATAACAAAGTATGTCTTTGAATCTTCACTGAGAAAACTATGGGAAAAACTGTGCTAAAAGGCAGTCACTCAAAACATAGTAGGCCCTATACATTTAAAAAATGTATACCATTAGATTTGGAAAAGCCACTTTAAATTTTTTAGTAGAATGCTTGAATCATTAATCAAAAGGAACGCTTTTAATTTGTAACCTTGTTGATCAATATTTTAAAAATCAATATATTTAGAGATGTTATCTAGATCTAGATTCAATTGTATCGAATTTGACTGAAAGAATTAAGTAGAAACTAGATTAGACTAGATCTAGATCTAGAATCTAGCTCTAGTCTATACGATTCTTCTCTAGATCTAAACATCCAAGTAAGGTTAAAATACAAATTATTTAGAATAATGAACAGAATTTCTTGGGCAGACTAATCTTGAATTTGATTATGCTTTGTATATTAGCCCTAAGAATCTGCCTGGTTTGGACCTACAACAGTTTCTAATCTAGATCTAGATTCTATGTATAGTTTTATCAAACACTACACTAACTAGCGCTTACCTCGATCAACGCTTTTTTGAAAACCCCTGCCCATTTTGATGACTTTTCTTGGGAAAGCGTATGTGATGAGTTATCTCCAGAGGAAAACGACGGGAACATATCGCCAAATATAGTCAAATGGCAATGTTTTATCTCAATGTCAGACTAGCAGTCCTGTATTTTTCAAGGCCTGCCATGTTTATCATACAAGGGACGTAACCTTGCCCGAAACATAGCGGTCATGTAGTGAAATCTCCATTACTCACATAGTGCGGTTGCCTATCTCTTTTAAGTCAGACATCGAGGCAAAAACCAAAAAAATTAAGACCATGACTAGATTTTCAAAAATTTTACTATCAAATCCTCACTTCTTTAGAATTTTCAACAAAAATCCAATTAGAATTATATTTTTCTTATGCTACGGTAGGTATAGTTTCCGCATACAACAGACGGAAGCAGCTGAGTATATCCTAACGCATGCGCAGAGAAATTTGACCAATGGTGAAAATACGATACCTCCCCACCCCCATCCCCCTTTATCTAGACTTAAAAATTAATAATTACGACAGTAAATCTTTCTTTTTTTTTATATCGTAGATGAAAAGGCAATATATTACATTGTATGCATCATTTTGTTTCAATTGGTCAACTATTGTCATAATGACTGGATAAATCAAATGCCACATACACCTGAATAATTGAAAGAGAGAGAGAGAGAGAGAGAGAGAGAGAGAGAGAGAGAGAGAGAGAGAGAGAGAGAGAGAGAGAGAGAGAGAGAGAGAGAGAGAGAGAGATTTATTTTAGTGACATAAATTGATAGACCAATGGATAACAGGCAAAAAGAGAAACTGCTGCTGAAAATCCACACATATTATATTGTCTGTCAGAGATTATATCATTGTATAACTGCTTTTCATTGTTACTAGAGAGAGAGAGAGAGAGAGAGAGAGAGAGAGAGAGAGAGAGAGAGAGAGAGAGAGAGAGAGACAGACAGACAGCCAGATATATATATATATATATATATATATATATATATATATATATATAGAGAGAGAGAGAGAGAGAGAGAGAGAGAGAGAGAAAGAGGCAGACACAGACTGAGGGAGAGAAAGAGTTATAGAGAGGAGAGAGTGTGTGTGTGTGAGTGAGAGAGAGAGAGAGAGAGAGAGAGAGAGAGAGAGAGAGAGAGAGAGAGAGTTTCATCTTCTATCTCTCTGTGGGTGAAATTCAATTCTTGTGGGTTCTTAGGTAGAAGCATGGATAGTATTTCTCGGTCAATATTGATTTAAAAAAAAATAATATTAAAAAAAAAATTGTTGTAGACTCATGTTTGTCTCAATAAAGAACTCTAAGAAAAAATATTTAGAGATGCTCATCAATTTAGAGCTACTTGAAGCAGAAATTCATTCTTGTGAGTTTGAGTTGCAAGCATTTGGCGAAAGGTTAACACATAGAACTTAGAAGGAGCATTGAGGAGCCAAGACTCTGTCTGACCCAGTCACGAAGAAAATGTCCATGGTGATTTAAGAAGACACACACATACACACACCCGTGTGTGTATCGTCTTATGCCTATACACACACAAATATATATATATATATATATATATATATATATATATATATAGGTTGTGTATATGTGTGTATAGGAAAGTGGAGAGGTCTTTAAATGCATAACTGGTTCAAAGGCTAATCTGTGAAAAAAAAATTAACGCCTTTTGGAGGTCAAAACAGAAAAAAAAGGGGTGTGGGGGGGGGGGGGGGGCAGAATTCCTCTGTTTTACTTCTTCCAAGATATTTATGCGGATAGATACTTACTTGGTCCATAATTTTCTCTGTCTTTCCTTAAACCATCGTGTTCTCTTTTTTTTTTTTTTTTTTATTAATAAGTGCATTTTAGCAAACATCTTGTTGATTTAAAAATTGTTGTGAGATAAAAACCATATCAGTTTCCACACTAACCCTTCTAGATAATAATTTTCTTTAATATATAATGCAATCAACCCAATTTTCTCTGTCTTTCCTTAAACCATCGTGTTCTCTCTTTTTTTTTTATTAATAAGTGCATTTTAGCAAACATCTTGTTGATTTAAAAATTGTTGTGAAATAAAAACCATGTCAGTTTCCACACTAACCCTTCTAGATAATAATTTTCTTTAATATATAATGCAATCAACCCATTCTCCTATTGCGTTAAGAATATCTTTTTCTCCCAAAGTACTTGATGTACCGTCTTGACTTTTGGTGTTTTCACCCGATATCTCCGTTTAGCGTTTCTATTGAAAATGATTCTCTTTAAAACTTTTTATCATAATTGCATGAAAGACATAGTTTTTACTCCCTGAAATACTTGTTTATTTCCTGCCTCTGATTCATTGCGATCCGACCCTTTGGTGGCGCTGTCTCTACTAATCTAGTCAGTACTTTGCGAACGTTAACTAGCGCCCATTGAAAGGTGGGGATTAACTTGGTGATCGCTGTAAACAGGCTCATCGTCAACGAATATTCAACGTTGATAAAATCTATAAGACAAACTCGACAATCTAGTAGTGATTGGTTGTTTTGCTTTCACTGAGTCCTGTAAGATACGAGCTCGGAGTCGTGTTTGAATCTTGCATGATTTATAATCAACCACATAAGTGCATCAAAAATGTCTTGTTTCGCCGCATTCAAGCTCTAATTTTATATTTAAAAAAAAATGAAACATAAACGAAAGAAATCCACAAGCACATTTTATAAAGCAGCATTACGCAGAAAAAAAGTGGTTTCTGACACTTTTCAGCTTTGCCTAAACCTGTTGCAGCGGTAAAGTTACGACATCTTTCCTTTTTTTCAGTTACAAGTTCCTTACCTTAAGGCTAGTTGTATATTGTGCATCATAGTTCAAAAAAAATTCCTTGATTAAAAAAAAAAAAATAATAGAAGAGATACCAATGAAACTACCTTCCACCCGGCAGATAAAACTTGCAACGCTCTTGCTTTGCATCAAGCATGGACTGAAAAAGCTAAAAAAAAAAAAAAAAAAAGTTAATATAAGATCATAGACGGTGAAAGACCCATTTCTTTGTTCGGGTTTGTGGGTAGAACTGTGTCATGTCTCATTCGCATTTTCCTTCCCGCTGTGTCAAAATTTAATAATTTCTTTGATATAAAGCATCATAATAGCATACATCAGGGTTTTGTATTCCACTCTATGGTTTTTAAAAAGTGGTAAGACGTCTTGTTTGAATGACTACACTCTACAATGCCTCTCTTCGCATTTAAAAATGATAGCGAGAAACATGCGAAAAAGGCGCAGCCGTTGTTAACTTCTAACTACGCTCACTTGAGGTCGCAAAAGCTAAATAAAACGATTTGGAAGGTAGTGCAATTTAAATACTTCTCACACTGTTGATTGCGGGATAAAAATAACGAACGGCATCATGCTTTTTTATTTAAGAAGTCATAATTATTTCTTTCATTCTATTCAAACATAAGAGAAGAAAACAGATAAAAAGATAAAGAAAGAAAATGAAAAGAGGAAGACAAGGAATAAACACTTATGATTGCATTCTTCATCGTTGCTCCTCTTATTTCTTTTAATGACCAAGGTCAAGCAGATACGGAACAATGCCGTATGTTTGTATTATGGCATAAAACAAGCCTTTCATCTGGATGATTTATGCCACAAATTTTTCCTCCCCGACTACCATAGGAAATAGGTATTTTTATTGTTATTGTTTATTTTTACTTATCCTATAGAAAAAGCAAGTAGTATCTTATAATGTTCCACCAAAAGAGTATCATTCTGAGTAAAATGTTGCCCAATTTATTCCTTTTAACACAAAACCAATAGCCATGATTGTCCATAGTGATAAACGCAAAATTATGTTTGGGTAAATTTGCAGATATCGGCCCATACACGCTAAGCTTCACAATTGAACGTTTCTCGACGAATTCGAAACATGCAGTTTAATGGAATTTAAGAGCAACACAAGAATGCTTATATCTTGAAAAGTATTTATTTGCGACGAATAAAACCTTCATATTCGTGTTCAGCATATCAAGTTCATTATGAAATTTTAATTTTAAATCTTAAAGTGAGTTGGGCCGATAACTGCAACAATACCCATGCTTTTAAGCTTTGAATTTTGCTACCAACTTTCTCCGTACTGACTTGCCATGGAAATAGGTATACTTCCGTTGTTATTGTTTACATTCACGGAATTCATGGAACGGTAAGTGCATGTAAACAGGTGTCGACTGTTCATTTGTAACCAATTGCTTCCTATACTCAGGTCAGGCTAGCATGTCATGTTTGTTTAATATTGCAAGTTCAGCTTAAAATTTTGAATCTAATAATTATATATAGAGTCTAAATCTAAAGGATCTGTGGGTTGTTTTTTTTTTTGGCACAATAAAAGCCACCAGTATTAGGTGTGGATAAAGCCTAAAGGCTTAGGCCTATAGTTTGTTATTCAAGATTATAAATTTAAATTAAGAGCTCGTATTCTAGATGTATTATAATCTTTGATTTTGTTGATTGTTTTCAAGTTAAAGTCTATTTTTGAAAGAGATTCTTAGGAACCATCATGTACGACATGAATTCACAACATCAAGATTACAAGTAAACAAATCTAACATAGATGACCGTAGTCAAAAGTTGGTCGTCAAAATATGTGAGGTTGTGATAGGGCTTCCTCATTACAAAAGTTTAAGTCATTGCCTCTGTATACCCTGAGCATTAAATTTCGCAGTTTGAACTTGAAACTGTTTTTTTTAATTGATAAACAAGTCATGAAAAATAGCATAGAATTGCTCTTTTAAATTGATAGCTAAGTTTTGGATGTAGCACATTTGCTGGAAGAAGTCAATTGAGAAGATTGCAACCCCTTGTGAGATTAACATTTAGGACTCATAAAACAGTTTATGTCAACTAAAAACTTGATGGCTGTACTCCTTTACAATTTAATTCTGAGCTTGCAAACTAAAGAAAAACTTGTTAGTAGACTATAGAAAATGGATTATAAACACTTTCTCAATGGAAAGGAAAACTTTTGGTTTTAATTTGTGAACTTGCCTTACTCCTTCATATTATATCTGTCTATATTATAAAACAACATCGATTTCTTTCTCCCCTATTCCACCAAGACCACTCAATGTACAGTGATGAAGTCTACTGAATATTAATCCACTTGGCTCAAAAAAAAAAAAAAAAAATTTAAATAAAAGTTATGGATTTAGGCTCAAAAATGCTATTGAAATTTATTGTTATTAATGCATCAAATTTTTTTGCCAAATTTGTCAGGATGAATTAAATAACACTTAAGAGACTGTTCTCAGCGGTTCACAATTTTTAAAGCGGATGACTTTTTTTTAAAAAACAAGTTATTGTTATTCTATTAATATAAAATATAAAAAAACATGTTATTTTACTTAAATGGAGTGAAAAAGTGGAAAAAATATAAAAAACAAATTATTGAAATGTAATTTGATCCTGTCCAATGCAAAGACAAAACTCTAAAGCATCATGGAAACAGCAACACCTTTTCTTCTTGGGCGTTGATGCGAAGATAAACACCACTTTTGCTTTATTTGCATGGGTTTCGTACTTCTATACTGTTTTATATCTAAGATATCAACCAAATTCACTAATTGTCATCTTAGAACTATAGAAACATTCGTGTTAAACCAATTTATTAACTTGCCACTCTTAATTTGTGTTGCATGAGTTATACAAATTATAAGCTCAACAATCCGGGATAACCCAATAAATTAAAAAAAAAAAATCAGGGCCTTGAATTTTTTTTCTCTGTAATATTATCTGAGCAGTTGCATATTTTTACTTTGTTTTGGAGAGCACTATATATATTTATAATGTGTCATCAGTACCACATTAGGATCTCAGTGGAAAGATGAACTGAAAAAAGGACTGCTTAAAAGATTGCACCCAAATTTACTTTACTTTTTTGTTTAAGATCTCTCCTTCATTTAAAGAATGTCTACATGAAAACGTGAGAATTCCAATGAGTGTCTATGGAGGAGATATATCTGTTATTGTTCTAAAGTTTGCTTTTCATTAATGTAGATGAATGGCGCTGGAGGAGATATATCTGTTATTGTTGTAAAATTTGCTCTTCTTTAATGTAGTTTTATGGCTCTCGAGGAGATAAACTGAAAAAAGGACTGCTTAAAAGATTGCACCCAAATTTACTTTACTTTTTTGTTTAAGATCTCTCCTTCATTTAAAGAATGTCTACATGAAAACGTGAGAATTCCAATGAGTGTCTATGGAGGAGATATATCTGTTATTGTTCTAAAGTTTGCTTTTCATTAATGTAGATGAATGGCGCTGGAGGAGATATATCTGTTATTGTTGTAAAATTTGCTCTTCTTTAATGTAGTTTTATGGCTCTCGAGGAGATAAACTGAAAAAAGGACTGCTTAAAAGATTGCACCCAAATTTACTTTACTTTTTTGTTTAAGATCTCTCCTTCATTTAAAGAATGTCTACATGAAAACGTGAGAATTCCAATGAGTGTCTATGGAGGAGATATATCTGTTATTGTTCTAAAGTTTGCTTTTCATTAATGTAGATGAATGGCGCTGGAGGAGATATATCTGTTATTGTTGTAAAATTTGCTCTTCTTTAATGTAGTTTTATGGCTCTCGAGGAGATAAACTGAAAAAAGGACTGCTTAAAAGATTGCACCCAAATTTACTTTACTTTTTTGTTTAAGATCTCTCCTTCATTTAAAGAATGTCTACATGAAAACGTGAGAATTCCAATGAGTGTCTATGGAGGAGATATATCTGTTATTGTTCTAAAGTTTGCTTTTCATTAATGTAGATGAATGGCGCTGGAGGAGATATATCTGTTATTGTTGTAAAATTTGCTCTTCTTTAATGTAGTTTCATGGCTCTCGAGGAGATATATCTGTTATTGTTGTAAAATATGCTTTACTTTATTGTAGTAGTCTTTCCCACCTGTTCATATTTGTAAAGCTTGCTCTTCTACAGTACAGTGCCAGTTGTATGGCTGTGGAAGATAGCAGTCTGTTATTTTTGTGCAGTTTGCATTTCTTCAATGTAGTTGTCGTCTCATCTGTTCATTTGAATGGGCAAACATACTTGTATGTTATGCTTGATGATTATTCTAACATTCTGTAATAGTGCTTGAGAAAGAGGAGCATTAATGTAAATAAATTTTTTGGTCTGGTAAAACCATCACAATTATAATAATTACCAGGTACATGTATTACATAGAATAATAGTATAATTGTTTCCTCTCTTTTCAATAGTGTGGCCGTTGACACCATCATAATAATCAAATTGAAGGATAATGATCAGGTAAAATGGGATTGATTCAAGATGACAAAAAGTTGAGCTATGTTTCCGATTAAATCAGCAGCAATTTTTCTCTCATCGCTATCGCACTTACTCGACAAATATTTGGCATTTTTAAAAATCTGTATAATCTGTATTGTGTTCTAATTTTCAAAGAGATTATAGTGTCTTCTTGTTCCTACAAAGTCAATGGTAACACTAGGAGGATCGAAACTTATCGGTAGAAACTGAATTCCAGACTTCTTGATGGATGAAAAACTTAGATAAATGCTAAGAAATTCTTATCTCCCAATATTTCCAGATTTCATACATTTTATTATTCTCTTGGTGCATTTTCACCCATTGACCAATCTATTCATCTCTTTTGGTTAAAAATTCTCGAGGTAACCCTTTTGTATGAATTTCATGTTAAAATTATCTTCACATATTTTCTTCAAAAGCTGAGGACAAGCTTCATATTAATGCCTGCTCCAATTTCTACAGGGAAAACTTTCAGAGATTCATGTTGAGCAAAAAAGATTTTAATTCACTCAGGGTGAATTCATTGTTCAAAAGACATGGGTGTTGAAGCAGACAAAGAAACTGTTATATTTTCATGGATGAATGCTTTCAAGAGAGCGGCTGACTTTGATGCTTGGGGTCAACCTGTTGAAGCCATTGATATTTATGACAGGTGAAAAATCATTGTGTCTTATAATTTATTGCTTCTTATATGAAGTTTGAAAAACATTGTGGTAAAAACTTTAACTTTAATTTTTTAGATTATATTGATAAAACGAACATGTTTAACTGCTCTGTTTAGTATTTTCTGTATGTATTATGATCTCAAGTTTTATTTCTGAAGTTAGGTTTGTTGTTGCTGTTTCTTTCAAAGTTTCAAGGCTGTAACAGTCGTTGAGGTGAAAGGAATAGCGGTGTGGGAATTCGGTTACAATTGATTATTTTCAAAAGTATCACAGTTGATGATACATTGTTAAGAAAAAGTAAATTTTGCTGTTTTTTAACTTAACATAATAAAATTGAACATAAGGTTAATGATTCAAACATATCCCACAATAATGGGGCTGCTCAAATAAGTTTCAAAGGCATGCAAATTGTCTTTCATAAATTAAGTCTGTGAATGAGATATAGTTATGATACTATGTTATGAAACCTTCTTAACTGTGACTATTCCTTTTTTTAAAAACTCCATGATAATAGTCACTTCCTTTCTTCTTTTAAAGTCTAAAGCTGGGGCTGAATGTGTATTCAAAATCGTGAATAAAAAAAATGCATAAGTAGCAAACTTACAATAAAGCTGACCATATTTTTTTTTTAACATAGGTGAATGTTCAGCCACTGAAAAAGACAACCCAAAGCAGTTCTACTTAAGTTGGCTCACTTTGTTTTCTAACAGTTCATCAGTAGCAAAAAATTTTCTCATTCATTTTTTATAGTTTCTATGAAATAACTTTACTGTTGAATTTTGATGATGTATGTAGAGAGCTGTTGTTTATTTAAATTCTGATTAGGCTCTCCAAGCAGCTGTACCAAAACTGTAACAAGAAAGAGATACTCTTTGATGACAATCAAAAGGTAATTGGGTATCATGAGTACCAGTTAAGAAATGTGTATTTTTCATATATATAATATATATTTCAAACAAGTAATAAGATAAACATTTAAGTGTGAGATAATTACATGTATTTCAAAGAATACACATATTTTAAATGAAAAAAAAAGATATCATAGGTTATTTTCTCCACCAAAAGGAAGCACCATTTTTTCTATTTTGAAAGTAAAATGATGTGTCTTTCAGAAATCTCTGTCATGGTTATTTTTTTTTTGTGCAATATGGTACTTTTCTTAAGGTTATTTGCCTTTAATTCTTCTTTTAATGTGATCAATTTACATTTTCTCTTTCAGAAAATTTTGGAAAAGATTGCCCTGTGCCTAGATTCAAGGAAGAAAACTCTTCAGTTCAGTGTGAGTCCAATCTTATCTCTCAATTGATGGATAAATAGACACTAAAATATTTTTTGAACCTTATTTCAATCGTATAAAATATGAACCAAAAATTTGATCTTGAGAGTTGATTTTCAAATGCATCTTCATTTGTACTTTTTATATTTTCATCTTTTTGTGGCATATCAAGCTGCTCCAAAAAATTTATAACTTTGATTATTCTGAAACTGGCATATATGTTTTGTAGCCTCTTAGTTTTACGTGTCTCTCTGTTTCTCTTATTCTCTTTACTACTATCCTCCCTCTTGTCTATTCTCTCTTTTCCCCATCTCCCCCTTCCCTCTCCTTCCCTCTAGCCTCTAGCCTCTTTTCGCCTCTTAAATACAGCCAACTGCTATAATAATCTTGACTTTGAAAAATGGCATCAGTGAATTTGAAATACAAAAAAAATAGTCTTTTTCCTCTTTTAATTTAATTTTTTTTTGTTAAAAGAAAACAATTTAACAAAAAAAAGAAGAACTGTGGAACACTATGAATTTTAGTCAACAAAATACTCATTTTTTTTATTACGAAGTCAAATTACATTAATACTTTCTTGAATTTTCTTTTTTAACTTTTTTGTGTTTCCAATTGGGTATGACTCTCACCCTACCCCTTGTATGAATTTTTTAAAGAAAAATATGGCTAACAAAGTTCATATTTACAATTTTGATATAGGCTTCACATAATTTTGATGGTGTGCCTCTTGAGGAATTGAGACGACTGGAACAAAGTGAGTGATTTGTATTCAGTCATGCTACTTATTTCACTGCAGTCCTTGCTCCGCTTTTGGAACATTTGCCCTTTGAAAAAATGCATGAACTGAAGCAGACAGCTTACATATAGTTTAAAAATGGCTTTGATCTATTTTTCTCGGCATCTTTTCTTTTTTTTTTTTTCTTGGGTAAATCCTCTAACTAAGATGATTTTATATTATTACCTTCAGCCTCATTGTGTCAGTATTTGTGCATTTGCACCATCTTAGTTAACAAATTATCAATGAAAATTAGAAAATTATGAATGACACAGTGTTCATTTGTTTTTTGTGTATTTCTGCCAGCATTCCAAGCACTCATTGATGGCACAGTCTCAATTTCTCCATCTGAATTCCCTGTGGATGTGACGTTAGCAACAAGCCAGCTATGTAGACTTTCCATGCAGAGGTATGGAAAGTAAAAGTTAATGATGACAAGTTAATTTAAAATCTTTCTGTATGTTTTGTATAGATTATGGATGAAGGCTACACTGTTTTTATTTAAATGATGAAATGTATGTAAGCCTTTTTGAAATAGAAATATGTCCTCAGCAGAAAACTAACAAAGCGTTTAAATTAATAAAAGGTGACTTTGTTTACATGTTTGACTTTTTCACTGTGTGGGATTTGATAGTTGCATTGTAGTTTCAATCACAAGAGGGTACATACTGAAAAACAATCCCATGATATATTTTCCATAGCCAGATTAAGAATGAAAATGCAGTGTATGCCAATGTGATTTGACTTAGAGAATATTCATCATGCGCATGATTCAAATGAGTTGCATTTGAAAAAATTGTTTTTTTTTTTTAGTTCATTTTTTTTTGAGATTCACATTCTGATAACTTGCATGGATTACACTTATCAAGTTGGTCTTCATAAATCTTTGCCAACAGGATTTTAACTGCTATTTTGTATTTGAAATATTTCAAATTTGAAATTCTCACATGAGAGCCAAACAACAAATATACAAGAAATAATGAATTTAATTAAATAGATAGTAAAAGGTTTGTCATTAGTACTGCTGAGACTTAATTTTCTCACATAATGAGAACCTTTCCTGGTTCATTTGATTCTTTTGATAATGGCAAGCATTACATGGTTCTTAAAAAAACATTCTGGCTTTATGTTTTTTAGCAATAATTGTGTTTTTGATGGATTAGAGCAGAAATTAATCCTTTGCTACTTAGTTGGAGATATCTTTATCAATCGAATATATGAAGAGAAGCTATAGCTTATTTATAAAAAGAACAAGTAGCTCAGTCAAAAATGTAATTAATCTTTAAAAATCAATATTTATAGCTTCAAGCCATATATAAACTAGCTCACAATAAATCAGTTTTGTTGGCTTGTAAGACTACGTTCACTATACTGAAAAAAAAATAAATGGTAAAGTGAATTATTCACCCTGTAGAATTTTAAGCTTGAAATACTTTAATTTTTAGTCACACCCATGCCACCTCAAACTTTTCTTTCTTTTTATCTTCTTTTTGAAACTTATCCATTTTAGTGTTATCTAAAATTGGTCAAATACCTCTGTTCCAAATCTTAATTTAAATTTCTCTTTTATGGACTTTCCAAGTGAATGTAATTAGTATAATTTCTGACAAAGATAAAAAGGTTTAGGATTGTTATGTATTTTAAACATTTCATCAATGTGTTGAAAATCAGGCACATATATATGTGTATATGTCTTGCAACTCCTTACTAATTTAGAAAAATGGACAAAATTCAGTATTCAACATAGTGGCTCTGAATTTCTTTATTTTTATTTTTTTTTTTTTTCAGCTCAATATCAACAAAACAAGGTATGTTTGATAATCATAGTGTCCAATTGAATGCATACCAGCACACCAATATTCATGCGCATTAACATAAAACCAACAAAACTAGTTTGCTGCACAACATATCATGATTGTTTTTACTATAACCTTATGAGATCACATTTTATTCTCATGAGCAAGATGTTTCATTGATCCGAATTAAACAAGCTATCTGTGAAGTCCTGCTACCCCAAATTTTCTCAGGCTAAAATTTACAGATTTTTTCTTTGTTGCTTTCCTTTCTACTTCCATTTCTTTCCATGTTGTTGTTGGATAGTTTCTCAGGGTAAGACCTTGTGGATATTCCATCTTTAACATCTCAAGGGATGCTTTGTGCTGTTTGTTTCATACAAACCATATCCACCCCTGCTTCTTTTTCATCTAGGATTCTATTTATTGCTTATGATTTCACACAGGAAATAGCATACTCAATTGCTCTCTAAATTGCCAGTTGACTAATCTTGTTCAAGGGTCCCTTTAGATTCCTCTGCCCCATTCCTTGCTACCTTACCTCAAGAAAAGCTGGTTGCTCTTTACCTGTGCACATGCTTTGATGAAACATGCATTATATATATATATAGTAATTTTATAATTAAAAGACTACAATTATATAGATACATTTGTATTTCTTTTTTTCTTAATTTATGTATTGTATTCCATTCTTGTTGGCATAATATCGTAAGTAGTTCTGATGTTTAGCTCAAATGAAGTAAATTTGCATCATGTCAAAAAATTATTTCAGAGGTGCATGCAGAAAAGAAGGCCATGACAAAGTTATGCACAATTTGATTACCAAAAACTTACAGCTTTAAGTCACTTGGTGAAGGACTTTTCTCTGTCTGTAAGCTATCCTCCATAAACTCTATTTTCTTTTGTATATACCTGGTTGTGTAGAAGTAAAATTACATATTCCACAAAATCCAAATCTTTAAACCACTAAAAAAAACCCACTGGATCTCATTTTTCACCCTACCCTTTGATTTTTGAAGGGTGTAGTCAGTTGTTATCAGGAGAAGCAATAAAGCAGCAACAATGCTGCGCTTGAGTCGGTCTAAAATGACTCAGTTAGCTCCCTTTGTAAATGGAAGCAAATAGTAATCTCATCAAACAGGCACTACTTTATCCTAATATCTAATTGTATTGAAGCTTTAATCCGTAGTCCTTTTTTTCTTTTTTCTTTTGTTCCTGAATATCTCTAAACAGATGGCACTTTACTTCCCAAGCCACTCCCCATATCTGGAAAGACACTTTTAACAGTGACAATAAACAAGATTGATTTGAAAGATGCAAGCCAATATTTGGACTCATTCATGACTGTATCTGTTAGAGGTGACATTAATCTTCACTTTCATAAGTAGTAGCCAAATTCTTATTAACAGCACCTAAAATTTGAACTAAAAATACTCTTCAATTTTATTGATTCCAATCCGATTAGAAAAAAAAATTTAAAAAAATCTATTGTTTAAATTGTGTAGCATGCAGTAAAAAGAGTGAATAATATCAAAAGACCATGAAACACTACAATCATGTAGAATATGGAGAGTAAATTGCGCACCAAATAGTTTCTTTTCTTCTGACCCATCAAAATGATAATGCATAATTTATCGAAGTTGGAGATATGCTTGAATTTTTCCTGAATGGCTAGCACAGTAATGATATTGCAAATAATTTTAAACAAAATTAGAGCCCTCACCATGTTTATTTGATCTAATGGAAGACAAAATTATTCCAATGACTTCACTTTTATATAATTTCACATTCAAATTATGCAAATTTGAATTCAGTAGATTTCTTTGTAGCCTTGCCTCTATTACATGGAGGAGAAGAAGTTGTAACTGAGACAAATTAGAAGGCAAAAGGCATAGATGTTATTTCATTTTTCTTAATTTTAAGTCTGAAAGACAAAGAGACATAATAACAAAATAATGGCATTCCTTGTGCACAGGCCCATTGTTTTTTCTTTGATTTACTACTTGTAAGTAGAGTGAATACTGAATTTTCAGGGTAGCCATGCCTTTCAAGTTATCCTAATTTTTTCTCCTTCTTGATGCATGAATGGCAGCGACAGTAGCTCTAAAAATATCATTATCAGTCGAATTATTAGTGATTTTACTATTGAATAGGAGAAAAAGATGTTACATAATAATTGCAATGAAAATTTGAAGCCTTGTTTTCTACTGTAGCAGTGACAAATAGAATGGATTTTTGTTTACATTACATACAATACTTTCGAACTTTAAAAAAATTGATTTAATTTAAAACTTTAAATCTTATGGTAAATAATGAGTTATAGTAAAAGAATAGGTTTAAATGTTTGTATCATCTGCAAACTGAAGGACGCATGCTAATTTCCAGTCCGTATAAAATTAAGAGGCTTTCTACTTATATGTGTGCATTTTGAGGGAGCTAAATGAAGTTTGAACAACATCTCAAGGATATATAAGTTGGCTTAAGCATACTGTAAGATTTTTTAAATTTAAAGTAATTTTTTTTTCTTCCACCGGTTAAGAGCTTGCTTGTAGGCCAAAGGTGCCATAATTAGATAAAATTTTTAAACACAGTTTCTTAGATCATGGTTTCAAACTTATCAAAGATCTATTTGATGATGGTATAAAAAAAGTTGTACTGATGAGTTGCTCATGTAAAGCAACTTATCTTTACATAAATTGTACATTTCCAGACTCAAATGGGACACCTTTAAGTGCCTCTCAAAACACACCAGTGGCTTCAAAAAAGACAGAATCTGAAATTGTTTTTGACAAAATGGTGTACATCCAGAAAGCCATTGAAAGCCTGCCGCCTGGTAGGTTGTTAAACTATGATTGATTAGAGTGCAAGTTTGCAAAATGCCTTTAATATGTCTTTGTGTTTTTAATCTGTCAGATTTTCATATTGTTATTATTTTTTTTAATGTTGATCTTAATCTAAAAAAAAATTTTTTTTAAACGTTGTTATTTGTCATACTTTCTTTCTTACTCTTCCATAATATTTTTACTTCTTACAGGATTTGCAATCTTCTTTGAGTTTAAACATTATAAACCAAGGAAAGAAAGCATCAGTACAAAGTGCTGGGCATTTATAGAACAGGATGAGCTGAAGGAGGGTAACCTAGTTCTTGAAATGTAAATAAGATTCTTGGTACTGTAATCTCAAATAAGTATATTGTTACTACTCTTGTTTAAATAATAATAATAATAATAATAATAATAATAGTATTATTAATAATAATACAGAGAGCAATAATAATAATCTTCTTCACAACTTTCTGGACTGGTAATATTATTCAAGAGCATGGTATTAGTTTACCTAAAAGGGCCAAAGTGGGGGTAAATGTCAGTTGCTTTGTTCTATGGCTGTAAGTGTAAAGCTGATCCTGTTGTTACAAAGAACTCAATATTTAAATTTTCCTTCGAAAATCAAAATTGTAAAACATGGTTAGTTATGATTTATTCTCTTTGTTTGAAATTTAATGTTCCATCCATGCAAGGATTGTATGTGCTTTTGTTAGCTTCAATTTCCACCAAAGGTGTAGAAAACTCAGACATTTCTAAGCCTACAGGGAGCTTGGAAGGACTTTTTTTTTCTTATAATCCCAGTCTTTTCAACGTTTCCACTTCTCTTCATAGCCAAATGGTCATTGTGATTTATCTTTGAAGCCTTGGCTTTAACTTTTAAGATTATTGTGGATTGTACTTGTATAAAAGGTAAAAAAAGAAGTTAATGTGTTTATCATCTAGATTATTTTACAGACCAATCAATTATTTTTTCACTTAAAGTATTGAGATTTTTGTGTTTCTCTTAACTTCATCTTGTTCAACTCTGGCTATCAATAAGGACAAAAACAGATATATTATAATATGGGGGAAAACTGAGAATCACTGTTATGGAAAACAACACCCCCCCCAAGAAAAAAACAAAAAAAAACAATTAAAAACAGGAAAGTCAAAATAAATTGTTTTTACATATTCAGCCTGAGAATGATGTCGTTTTTTTTATTTTCCTCAGATACAAAAAACCTGCAGACTACAGTAGGAAAGCTTTAAAGCTACTTTCAGTCAAGCCTCATTATTTGCATTTGCATCTTAGTTTATTTCGATGAAATGCAAAAAAAAAAAATACTAACAAAAAAACTATAAACATGTAAGTCCTACAAGTTTTGGAAACAGGAAAGGCAAACGACAAACCTTTTACAGTTCATTGCTCTTCGGAGGGCAACAGAGAAGGGTGCCTTTGAGGAGAACCACAACTTTGATAACATTAATAGACATGCTTTTTTTTAATATTTTTTAAAAGATGGAATTTAAGAATTGTGTGGCTAGCCTTAGTTTATCTCATTTTATTGGTTGCTACCCATTTTAGTCATTTCACCAGTTTCAGTTGTAACTGAAGGTATCACGGTAGTTTTAATGAATGGTGTTTACTCTTTCTTTATGAATCATACCTACTATTTACTACCAATACTCTGTGCCTTTATTTTAACTTTTGCATGTATCTCATCAATGATGAAGGTGCTACTTTTGTATTGATTTTTGAGAAGTAAAAGTAGGTAAGTTGTACCAAAATTATAGCAAATTTTACACTTCTGTATTCAGATTGCACAACCATGTATTTATTGACATACTGGTATTAGATTTATCAAATATCAAATTTTTAAGCAAGGTCAGGAATTTTGAGGATAAAATGAACCATACTTAAGAAAGTAAGTTTTAAAGAATAAAAATATTGGGTCTTGAGAATACTGAGTAGTTTACACAATTTATATAACGAAATTTATTGTATAAGTTCTCATTAGTATCTCTATTAATATTTAACAGGAAATGATTATGTGGTTTCAAAAATCGAATTGAAAGATGTATAAATATTATTATTCTGCTTTTCAAACACACCCACATTATGAATTTTTTTACTCCTTTTTTGTTTTTGTGCGTAGATCTTAATATGATGTTAAACTTAAAGGAAGTCATGTATTCAAGTATTTAAACACAACAGATATTTGCAGGAAAAATTATCTGGATATTCTGATTGTATGGGTAACCCTTTTAGATATCAGTTAAATTTCAGATGTTTGAAATCTGTAACCATTTTTTTTTTCAGACATTTGTACATATATATTTTTGGTAGACTTTGTTCATTTACTTGTTATTCCATTTGCCTGTGATTCTTTAATGGGATGATAATTTTATTGTTATTCTTTCAATTTTTTAACTTTTTATGTATAATTAATCCGTCCTAAGACTGTGATTCATACTCCTCAACACATGAGTAACAGTTGTCAAATTTACAATAAAATTGAAGTTTTTATAAATTATTAAATGGGTCTTTTTATCTTCTACATTTTCATGAGAATTTTGTTGCATAAAACATGTTAGTGAGATAGATGCTGGTCTATTATTTGTTCTTTTCATTCAAATATTGTAAGGGTCTGAAAATTTTGTCACCAACAATCATAGATGTATATATATGAAAATGATTAAAAGTTTAATCTTTCATATTTCAAGCCAATAATTTTTTAATCATAACTTGTAGACTTGCACAAGGCACATTATAAAGCTTATCTTGAGTGGTCTATTGCTATGTATTTTAAAATGTTAAGCAGCGTCAAAAGAGTTTAATATTTTGATCATTTTTAAAAATCTTTTTTTAGCCTTTTTATCACTTGTGCAAAGTGTTACGATGAGATGTAGTTTAGTAAAGCTAAAATTCCATGTTGGAGTATTTTACCTATTGTTTTAGTGTGAAAAAAAAAATGTATCTAACACTTGTGACATAACTATTAATATCTTAAAATATATGATCTCTTAAACATTCTCTACCAATTTCCCTGATTTTGTTAAATCTTCAAATTAGCCCCAAGTGTGTCATTTTGGTGACCCAGTTCTTGGCACCAGACCATTTATATGTGCATCTGTGGTATTATCTGTTGCATTTTTGAGCACTTTTTCCCCAAACTAGTTGTCCATGTTTATACAAGGGGTATAATTAAACATAAAAAACCCCCTAAAAACTTGAAATGGGTAACCTTTTACTTCCTTTAGAGGTACATAGGCAGTAAACAGTGCATTGAAGATACAGAAAGCTAATTTTTTAATATTATTACATCACTAAAAAGTTGAATTTAGTGTGATACATTCATATCAAAAGTAATTAGATAATCCCATCAAGATTAAATTGTAACACAAGTGTACAGAGCCACACAAATTAGTGCAGAGAAACTGCTTTAAATCATCAATTCAATTGTCTTTACTCTTTACAGTGCAAACCCACATATATATTCATACTCTTTGTAATGAAAGTATTTCAAAGATAAAATGTAAAGCTGCTTGTGGATGCATATTTTAACAATAATCATACTATATTTGAGTATTTTCTTCATTAATAAAAAATAATGCAATGTCTACACGAAAAGAACATGATATCAGCTCAAAATCAATAGATGATGTTCCTAAAAAAGGTCCCAAAGATTAAAGGGGTACATAGGCCTAGTCAACTGTTTATGAATTTATACACCTCGTTCTACGCTAAAAACAGACAACAGAAGCTGAATTTCGCTTGCATTTTGCACTTGCAAAGTAAATATTATGCTCAAAACCCTGTCTAGATCTTAATTTCTATATCATTTTTTGCAAGATAACCAGATGTAATGATCTACATCTATGTCTATTGCTTATTAAAAGGCAAGAGTAAATTTTTCCAAGAAATATAAAACGATAAAGAGGAGAGAGAAAGGGAGAAGGAGAAAGAGAGGAGAGGAGAGAGAAAAAGACAGTGGAGAGAAAAAAAGAGAGAGGAAGATATAGAAAAAGAGATGGAGGGTGAGGAAAGAGAAAGAGGGAAAGGAGAGAGAGAGAGAAAGAGGGAAAGGAGAGAGAGAGAGAGAGAGAGAGAGAGAGAGAAAAAGACAGTGGAGAGAAAAAAAGAGAGAGGAAGATATAGAAAAAGAGATGGAGGGTGAGGAAAGAGAAAGAGGGAAAGGAGAGAGAGAGAGAGAGAGAGAGAGAGAGAGAGAGAGAGAGAGAGAGAGAGAGAGAGAGAGAGAGAGAGAGAGAGAGAGAGAGAGAGAGAAAAAGACAGTGGAGAGAAAAAAAGAGAGAAGAAGATATAGAAAAAGAGATGGAGGGTGAGGAAAGAGAAAGAGGGAAAGGAGAGAGAGAGAGAGAGAGAGAGAGAGAGAGAGAGAGAGAGAGAGAGAGAGAGAGAGAGAGAGAGAGAGAGAGAGAGAGAGAGAGAAAAAGACAGTGGAGAGAAAAAAAGAGAGAAGAAGATATAGAAAAAGAGATGGAGGGTGAGGAAAGAGAAAGAGAGAGAGAGAGAGAGAGAGAGAGAGAGAGAGAGAGAGAGAGAGAGAGAGAGAGAGAGAGAGAGAGAGAGAGAGAGAGAGAGAGAGAGAAAAAAATTATAGCCAGCATGCTATGACACTTTAATATTGCACTGTTTTCATGAAGCGCCACAAACACCTTTCATGTATTACACTTGTTGCTTAAGCCCAGGCTGTGTTTGCCAGTCGTTCAAGGAAGGCTGAAATTTATTAGGGGTATCATCTATTACATACAGTATAAGATTCCTGTACAGCTCAATATAAAGCAACAGATGACAATCAAATATATCAGATTGGTTCCATTAGTATAAAGCTCATTTTACTGGCCCTTTATAAATCAAGAGATTAAATATATAGAATCAGAAAGGGAATAATCTTTCTTAAGCTTTTTGGAATTGTCAGTGTCATTGAACTATCCTACATGCCCTAAACCTAAAGGCATCATTTTATTCACTTGTATAAATGCAGTTCAACTATACACATGATTGCTCAGACTTTGCCAGACTGCCAATATTTGAACAGTTTATGGGTGATAATTACAAAAACAATGCAGTACACTGATACATAATTAGTCCTATCAAACAGCCTAAAATTGCTGAAATAAAATACATGTATATAAGAAAGCCTTTCATTTATACAAACATAATAAAAAAAAAACGAACAAAAAAATCATCAAATCATAATGAACACAAAAAAAAGCTAAGCTATGTATCACTCGACAAAAACAAGTCTTATTCTGGTTTTCTTCATTTCACTTGTAGTAAATATTAGTTACAAATGTATATGGCACAATGAATGTGGCAAATAAAGACATTTTTTAACAATGCCACATAAAAGGCTGCTTAAAAAGTGTCCCTGTTTATATGTTGATCATGCAATGCATTGTACAGTGATGAATACAATATATAGTTATATTCTTATTTAAGACACTCGTATTAAAGCAACTTGTCTAGAATTGATAAAATAATGCCAGACAAGCATTACAGCATAAAGAGATGGAATCAAAAGGGGAAAAAAAAGCAAGTGGGTCATGGGAGAGGCAAGTCGTAATTATATAAGAAAGCTTCACAAAGAAAAAAGTGCTCATGGCAAAGCACTTAGGCTGCATATTATGTCATTTGCAAAGCTAAATTTTTACCATGAAAACTGTACCTAAAGTATGGAATATTAAAATCTAAAACTCCAATTAATTAGATTTAAAAAGAAAATAAAATGTACTTCAAAGGAAAAGATGAATGATGTTTTGAGCTGTATAAGGGTGAAAAGGAGAAATGACCAAAAAAAAAAAAAAAAAAGTGAAAACTGAGTGGTCAGTCATTCCATATGAGAGATAAGTGAAAGATACGCTTAAGGCTTAAGAAAAACTAATAATGATGATGATGAGATAATATTGTTTTTTTATCGCACAAAAAGACCTGTTTCAACTAAGACATAAAAAAATCTCAGCTCTTTAAACCTATATCTAGACTCTGAAAAAGATCTTGACTACAGATTAATTTCTGCAAGATGTTGATCTTACTCACATTTTAAATGTGATTAAGAAATTATTAGATAGCTTTGATAATCTTGTTTCAAGCAAATAAAGCAAGCACGTTTTAGCTCCAGAACAATACTGACAGAGATAACAAAGTACATGGGTGAACTCAATAAACGTCAAGCGTCTTCATAGTAAAAATATTCTGGTAAACTAAATTACTAAATGATTATTTACAGGCTAGACTACGATTCACAGGGTTTTGTTTTGAAAGCAAAAAATAAACAACCAATTGTTTGCAAAGGCTTTCTGGCTAACCAATGATCTTGCACCCATGTTTATCTAATTATGCTTCACATCTGCCTGCTGTATTGATCGGTTTTATAAAAGAGATGACCTTGATTATCTTATGAACAATATCAGAGTTTATAAAAACTTCAATGAAACCAAATATATGCCTAAAAGCATTTACATGCAAACCCATAAAAGAAGCAGTGCAATCTGATTATATGTATAACAATAGATCTTAGAAAGCAATATGTTCATTAACAAAAAAAGGTCAAGCTGGAATTAGTGGAAAGAATTAAAAATGGATAGGGGTTGAAGGATTTGGTGCTCATGAGAATGCCATATTTTGCTTTTTTACTCCTTTCTGCTATAAAAAAAAGACACAACATGCAAGGCATTTCACAAGTGTTATGTGACTAAGCCTAGCTATGCCTAAATGCACAGCTTATAACATAGACGTGATGCACATGTTGCTCATTCAATCTGAAATTTAACACATTCTTGTTCCAGTGGGAAAAATCTTGCATTTTTTTTTTTTGACTCTCAGGGCACAGTCGGCATGCACATAAAACATGTGAAGTCTGAGATAAATTAATACAGTATTAAAAAGTAAGTAATAATATTGAAGTAAATAATTGATGACTGACTTATTTCGTTCATGATGGCTGTAAATATAAGGGCATTGAATTATATATCATAATATATACAGTATTTCTCAACTTTCAGTTTTACTGCTACTGCTAAGCTGTCAGATTACATTGTCATCATAATTTAAGATTTTTTAATAAAAATTTGGTGTGAGCAAATAAAATGTGAACGAAAAAAAAATGCCTTCAACAGTCAATGTTTACACAGGCAAATATGAAAATATGGAGATGTAAAAAAATTCCAATGCATATAGACAATGTCATGGCTGAGTAAGTTGTGAACAAATTTCAATCCACTGGCATCAAACTTCAATTTTTGGATTTGTAGCTTTTCCATATTTTTTCATTAATTTGTCTTCATTTTTCATTGAACTTTTTTCTGTTCTTGTGTGCCAAACAAGTACCTGAAATTAAAAAAAAAGGAAAGCTAAAGGTAAATTTAACAATTGTCAGTATAAATGTAGCAGTTAAGTTAATAGCTAAAACCCCTTTCCTCACTATTAGTTGATTGATTGATGGTTCAACCATGATAAAGTCATACTTTCAAATTTCCTTTTATTACATGAGTTTCTATGAGGCAGGACAAAGCTGAAAATATTAGGCCAATTCTCTAATGGACAATGGCCTGGCTTGAACCTAAAAGTTAAACATAATCCACTTGCACTTCTTCCGTGAGTGATAGCTCTCAATTCTATGATCATTGCCCCTTCACCTTTACTTTCAGGCAAACTTTACGAGTTTAGAAATAAATTGAAGGTAGGAAAAAAAATATCTCAAAGAATGCTGTTTATTATGATAAACACAAAAGCTATTTTTTAATTTCTAATCACTTTTCTCCCTTCCAAATATCCCTGATTCCAAATTCACAAAAAATTAGCATTTTCAAACCAATTTGCTTGGAATAAACTGCAACCATCTTGTGATTAGCTGTGACAGATTTAGCAAAGAAATTATAGAGTAAAAAAATGCTTAACTCATGGGCACAAATAGGTATATAAGTCCCAAGATTTGTGGTATACATCAGTGAGAGAAAATAAAATAAATTTAAGTGTAAACAATCGCCCAACTTCAGCTTTGTATGTACAAAGTAGATAACATAACACAAATTTGCAGTGATACATTTCAACTTTGTTGGCTTCATAAGTTACGAAAACATCAAAACTTTTAAACATAAGTAAGAAACTTGAAGATATAAAGGTTTGTTCCTACTTATGTTTAAAAGTTTTCATGTTTCACATATTCTACAAAACTCTTCCATCTTCGAAGTTTTGCAGGCATATACTGAATGAAAATGCAAACTAATTAAACAATTTTTTAAAAGTTACATTCACAATTGCTTTTCGCACAATCAATTAGGTATGCATGCATTAACACCAAACTCCATGTCCTGATTCTTTAGCAGATAAAAACTACTTTGAAGAATAAACAGAAAGGAACAGCAAAAAAAAAAAAAAAAAAAAAATTAAGCATTACCTCTGTGCACATATTTGCTCTTGGCTCCAAATCATCCAATGTAAGCTTTAAACCTGTTAGAAATGTTGACTCCTGGTATCCTCTTTGTACTTCATTTGAAAACTTTGCCTCTGGGTATTTATGTACAAGCTGCACATTGACAGCAAATCCTGCCATGTCCATTGCAAATGGACGATCAGGTTTCCAAGCTGTAAACCAACCAACAACCTGCAGGAGATAATACCTATTACTTTCATTTGTGTTTGTAGGTATGGAGACTTGCAATGTTTCAGTTTTTCTATTTCTTTTGGGGCATGTAAATTTTTTTTCCTTTAAGAAAACTAATCAATTTTAATTTTATCTTCCAATGATGCAATAAAATTTGTTCCATTATAGATTTGCTCTAGCTATTGCCTCTAATCTGAGAACAGCAGAATGTATTTCCACGAATATTTGCCCACCAGTTTAACAACAAAATGTATGATACCCATTTTCCATTCTCTATCATTGAATTGACTGTTAGATACATCTGCTGAGTACAAGATGATCTTAACTTTGTCACATGCCATGCAATCTCTTATTATGTTTGCAATGTTGAATTTTAATATAACTGCACTCTTTTTAAGTCATGACAAGAAATTCTCTGCAACTAAGCCTAGCATTTTTAATGCTGGGAATTGTGTCCTCAAGTTTATTAAGTAAATATCCTGCAGATCCCATCCTTGAAAAGTGATAAATCATACATATAAGAACATTACAAATTCTTTATTACATTTTAATACCCAAACTTTTGAAATGCTACTTACCTTACGATTCTTTACAACGGGTCTTTCATATCTTAGGTAACCAACAAGTCCTACCGGCCAAACACTAACCTTTTGTGTATATCTCATCTAAAAAAAAGACATTGGAAGATACAAGCTTAAAAAAAGCACACTTGCAATAGAGACTCACAAAAAAATTAAATTTTACAAACCAACTAAAAAAATGACTGATTGGGAGACAAAGTGCATTTTACCCTAACATTAGATTTCTTCCCCACTGGTATTTCTTTTAACTGCTCTGACTTATTATGTGCTAATTTTTTAAGCAAATAAATGTTATTATTTTAAAATTAAAGATAAATAATTTTATGTAACATTCTCCATCCTTGTAAAAATTTATCTTCAGTTTCAAAAAATTTTGCTCAGCTTTCAAGATCATTTTAGATTTTCAAGTTGTAATATTATCACCACTCATATCAAACAGAGCAATATTATAAAAAAATTTTCACAATCAAATTAAGTTACCAATGATGTTTGACTTGCATTTCATTTCGTTCATAATAAAAATTTCATTTATAAATGTATATACATATGGTTAAACATTGAATTTTGATTTTTTTTCTGCACAAAAAATGTGTTACAGTGGAATCCGCTTAAAGTCAACACCTCGGGACCAAAAAAAGTGTTCACTTTAAGCAAGGTTGCCTTTATCCATTTCCAGGAAACAAGTCTAAAAATAGGTTGTCTCCATTTCGTTACTATTGATGATGGTCTTCCTTTGCAGTCTTCATTTTGTTACTTATACTATAGCTATGGTGTGGTAAATAAAAATTTATACAAGTTATTTAGGCAAAAAGAAAACCATACGAAGTCTGATAAGAGGTTTATTTTGAAAAATTGATGTGCTACACAAAATAAGCCTGCATACCTACAATTCTTGCTACATTTTTTTCAGCAAGAAAAACTTTCGTTTTGTTTTCGACCCGCCCAAAAAAAATGGCCTGATTTAAAAAAAAATATTTTGTATTATTGAAGGCTCTAAATCAGGATGTTATTGGTTAAGGGGAGCGGTGGTGGGGAGAAGACAGTGCACTGCTTACCACAAATAATGCAAGCCAACGATAAGTTAGGTCTATATCTATACACACACAGCCCCCATCTCACCAATGCCCTAGGCACCCTTCTTTGTTATGGTACTATCACAACCCCATACTTGACTTGACTTAGGGCCTTCCGTGTCTCAGTCGTCCGACGGGGCGCTTTGGCAGCTTTTCGAATTCTCGTCGACAGTTCTCTCCATTGCTGTCTGTTCTGGGCGATGCATCTTAGGTGTTCGAGGTCTTTCCTAGTTGTGAGTTGTAATGTGTTTTCTTGTAGTCTTGATAGGTCTTTGTTGAGGACGACTGGAAGTGTTGTTAAGGGCCTCCCCGAAACTTTTTTTCGTGTGTGGCGAAATAGCTGTTCATTGATTTATTAGCAGGTATTTCAATATTTCTTCTAAGTATGTGCCCGAAAAGGCGCCACCTGTTCTCAAGTATATAAATAGAAAGAAGGTGTTCCTCGCACTTGTTGTAAAGAGATGAATTTGTGATTTTATAGGGGTATTTGATGTTGAGAACTTTCATCAGCTGTTTACGATGAAATGCATTTAATTTTTCTTCTTCAGATTTTGTCAGTTCCCAGGTGCCGCAGTTGTAGACAAGTTTTGATTTTACGTGCGACCTGTATAATTTCAGTTTGGTCTTTCTTTTAATCTTATCTCCTTTGATCCAGACATTTACAACCCCATAAGACCGCACTAACTCAGCTAGACCTTGTCGTGCATGCTTTTAATACACAGTCACTTATTGACTGTATCAGGTTTACAAATAAAGAGCCATATCCCGCCCACTCATCCTTTACCCAAACCTGCTTTTGTAGGTTTCACCTTTGCCCATCCACTACGGGTGTTGACTTTAAGCAAAAATGTACTCAAGCCATTGACTATACCAAAAAATCAGTTACTTACACAAAGAAGGAAAAAAAAAAGGACCGCAGTGAGTTGTTGACTTCAAGCGAGAGTTGACTTAAAGTGAGTGGACTTCAAGCGGATTCCACTGTATTTTTTTTTTCTTTCATGTCTCACAGTCCTGCCGTTCATAACTAAAAAAAATTGTAACAAATTGGACTGTATGGGCCCTCAACATTACAAAAAGCTGCCTCACCTCTTGAAAAATGTCTAAACTGTAGGTATTGTCATCATCAGCAAAATACAAAACCCCTTGCTCTGCAAGAAATCGTTTTTGATTTCTCAACCAATCAAGCCCTGCGTTTCTCTGCAACACTCCCCTGGGTTTTAGCCAGTTAGGATCTTTTGATGCCATTTTAAACTGAGGTGGTGTCAACACATTGAGATGGGTGTAATTCAGGCCAGACCTCTCAAGAAGTCGACTGACCATTGATGATTTGTTCTCTGAGTCCTCAACCACAATCCAATGTATGTTGTTCACCAGTTTCAATGTGTGGCTCATTCTGGTCAGATCTGCTTTTTGCTCTGCACGAATGTTTGTTGGGGTGATTATGTAAATTATGGGAAGATAAGGTACCCAACCATTGCTCTTCACAAGGCCATCTGGATTGTGAGATTTCTGTTTTTTTAGTAGCATCTTGTTTTCATTTTTCACATATTGAAGCTGATCTGTGTATTTGCTGAGAAGCTCTCTCGTAGCAGTAAGCTCTTCTTCACTGCATTCACGTACTACAAAAAAAAAAAGCCAATTTTCCATGAAAATGTTTAGGCAAGAAGCAGAAATTAATACAAGAAACTAAAATCTTGCTAAGATTCTGATTTAGGGTACATGAATTTTTGCATAACTCATGCAGGAAGCAAATTTTAAGCAATCACCAGTTGTCCATGTAGCTTACAACACAGGTTAAGCTTGCTATATTTATTTTATATAACAATCACATTTATCAAATTTCTCTTTCTTAAAATTTTTGGGATTATTGATAAGGCCATAAGCGACATAAATAAATTAAATAAATTGGAAAGCTTTGTGACCATGCATCTAGCTTTATTCACAAATTTTCTTAACAATTTGATAATTGAAAATACATGGAGCAGAGCTATTATATTTAAAGTAAATCAATGAAATAAAAAAAGGAGAAATTCAAAACCATCCCAAAGAAAACAGATAAGGACCAAAAATGCACCTTTTGTATTGTGCATAAGAATGTTGACTTCACTAAAATATTGGTTGAAAACAAAAATAGTGTTCCTGTTTACAAGTTACAAGTGGTCAAAACTATCAATTTACACTTTAAAAAAAATCAAATTAAAAAAACAAAATAAAACAAAAAGAAAAAGGAAACAAACTCTGGAATAAGTAAGCTTAGACAGTTCCACAAGAAACTGCAGTACAAATTGCATAAATCAATCAGTGTTAAATCCATATAGAATCTTATAAGAAAATAACCTTAACTGATGATTTTGTGACAATGTCAATTATATCAAGTGTTTCATTTCAGCTAGCTTAACAATAATTGCATTTGCTAAGAAAAAATTTGGAGGGAGCCAAGCTTGAGCATAATATTATCACATACTCACATGAGTCAATTATCATCAGGGCTGACAAAAAAGTAAAAACTATGACACAGAAGTAGAGAAACTTGGGAAGAATGCGAGCCATGACCTCTTCTCCATGAAGGTAATTTCAATCCTGGAGAAAAGTTAAAACAATAATTGATTTTAAACAATTTCTTCCTTTCATAGTTTCTACATTTGTCACCATCTAACTCTTTATACATACTTTTCTCTTACACTTTTATTGTACTCCAACTGCACTATTGAACACATCTCTTTTCATTTATTGTTTCCACGTGTATATATCTGATCCATAATAAGATTTATAAAGAACAACTTTTTTTTTTCTTTAAAATCAAAACCAAAATCTTACCCACAAACATCACATTTATAAGCAAATTAATGATAAGCAAATCATCCTCATCAATCTTTCCCTCAATTAAAGTCAAAATATCTTATTTGCATATTTCAAGCACTTCCTAGCAATCTTAAAAATTACATGAATTGAAGAGCAATCACTAAAATTTTACCAAATGAAGATATAATTTAAAAAAAAATTAGCTTGTACAAAGATAGCAGTCTTATTTTTTTGGAGATAGGTGTTACTCAGAGGAAAAGGCTCCATAACAAAACAATTGTGTGAGAAGAACGGAATGCAGAAAATGCAAATATGGCTGAGAGTATACTATTGCAAGCACTCTATAGTAGATCTCAATTGGAGATAAGTGCACTGCCATAAGGATCTTTGATAAATAATTCTTGCTTGTAAATTAAAAAAAGTTTATCCACCCACTTGTGGCTGTTGGAGTGCTTTTTTTTTAAGCACTAAAAAGCTACCATGAAAGTAACTTCGACAACAAAAAGTATCAAGCACACAAGTGCCAGCAAAAATTTGATATGGATCCTATATACATGAATTAAAAGATTGAACAATTTAGGTAAGGCCACAATAATTAATAAGGTATTAATCACTGATTAGGTTTACTAAAAAAAAAAATTGAAGTTAGCCAGATTTAAACAGTAACAGATTTTTCCTCTGCCATAGAGGATTGAACTTTTGAAGACAAATTATGTTCAGCTCTTGACAAAGTGAAACATATTTTGTCAAAATAATAATAAAAAAAAAGATAAAAATTCCTATAACTGCATTTCTATGTTGTAAAGAAACTGTTAACAAAATAAAGCACTAATATAATATTATCTTAAGGCATTCATAGGGTTATTTCTTTTATATACCTGGATGTGCATTTGCAAGGCATAGAATCAATTTAATCACAAACATTTTTTTATAGCCTACAACTAATGTATAATTGACGAAAATCTTAAGTTGAATTATTCCATACCTTTTTCTAAGACTCAAATCTAAATTGACAAAGTGAAACATATTTTGCCAAAATAATAAAAAAAAAAGATAAAAATTCCTGTAACTGCATTTCTATGTTGTAAAGAAACTGTTAACAAAATAAAGCACTAATATAATATTATCTTAAGGCATTCATAGGGTTATTTCTTTTATATACCTGGATGTGCATTTGCAAGGAATAGAATCAATTTAATCACAAACATTTTTTTAATAGCCTGCAACTAATGTATGATTGACGAAAATCTTAAGTTGAATTATTCCATACCTTTTTGATCTTTGAATGAAAAAGTTTTGCTTTCAGGTGATGGATGTTTTTATTCTTTGTTTCATCAATTTTGTCCCATTTTGTTCATTATTCCATCAAGACCAAGAAAAAGTGGAAAGTATTAAAAAGACATAAAAAAAGTTCTAGATACAGACTCTGGACCAACAAATTACTCATCTGAAAAGACAAAATCTAAATTTAAATCTTCAATTTGAGTCACATGAACAAAAATTGTTTTACTATAGATATGATATATAATATCTATAGGTTGTGAGGCACTGAAAAGGATGGAAAAAAGAAGGCAAACTCAAAGGGTACTTGGAAACTGGCCTTAAAAACAGATAAACACTCAACTACCAGGGTCCAAATAAGGAATTTTTATGAAACTGTCCTCCAGATCTTGATCTCAAATGATCTGCTCTTTGTATAATGTATTACAGGCTTGTATTGGGGATAATTTTACTAATTGAATCAGGAGATCACACACCACTAAAACTTTATAAAACAGTTGATAATGAAGATAGTTCTTGATTCTTAAAAAATATAAAAGTCAAGGAAATGCATGCATATTGCATTATGCAAGACATCTTTACATGCACCCATTGTTTCAACTTGTTAAAAATTTCCGAGTTAATGTTTCTACACGTTTTTGCTGGGGTATCAAATTATTTATCAAGTTTTATCATGATATGGATTTTAAAAAAAAAATGTCCATGGCTGAAATCTTTTACTCTTTATTACATTCATATTATTTTCAATAAATCTTAAATGTTAAAACAGTGTCCCACTGACCTGTGAGCCTTAATTTTCTCTTACATTATTTTTATTAAGTAGAAAGAAATTTATCCCTTCTCGGCATTTCACTTTGTCTAAGAGCTCATATGTTATAGGGCATTTTAATTCCATTTTTATTTTTAACTCCATTACCGTTATCTGTGACGAATTGGTAATAGGTCTAGACTAGCTGAAAAGCTACCAAATTATGAAGCTAGATCAATCTAGATTTTTACTGATTCTAACATTGCAATTTGGTGTATGTAGGCTCTAGTCGAGTTTAATTTTTAACGTTCTGAGCTGAGCTTCACACCGAAAAGATTCTTAATAGATTCTGGATACCTCAAAATCTGAAACGACTGAGTACTATGTGGACAGACGGTAGCAAAAGTAAAAGCGAAACTTGGCCAGTTTTTACGGGTATTTTACTATTACCTGCTTTTTCATATATTTTTTTCCCTTTGAGGAAAGAAATGTAATAAATCTGCGTACAGATTATTGCCAATCAATGTTAACTCATTGAATATTTCATTGAAAATGTATATCATGATGTTTGTTAGAAGAAACTTTGTAAATAATATTTCTTTTCAAAACTTTTTCTATTTCAGTCTTTAGAGCTCTTATGAGTCAATACATCAAAGAAAAAAAAAATCAACAAAAGTCACATGACAAGGCAAAATGTCGTCGGAAAAGTTCGAGTCGCTTGAAAGCGACCTGAGCGATATAATCGAAGCACTTCAAGGAGGCGAAAAGAGTCTCAACGCATCCAATGGAGGTGAACTATTATACCATTTAAACTGATGATCTTTTCCCACTGCTTTCACAATGTTTCCTCTCTCACAAAATTTGCTCTCGCTCTCGTATTGCGCTACCGATTCTTTTTCTTCTTCTTCCTTTTATCACATCTCTCTCTCTTTCTCTCTCTCTCTCTCTCTCTCTCTCTCTCTCTCTCTCTCTCTCTCTCTCTCTCTCTCTCTCTCTCTCTCTCATCTTTAGATGTTAATTAACTTGTCTTTAGAAAGAAGGCAGATGGTATTGTATCTCAATAAACACAGAAGAGGCATATTGATGACATGCCAATCCTGCTTCCTCTGCGCAATACAGCTCTATAGTGAGTGGATCTTGTGAGCTTCCTAAGTTTATGCTTTTAATTATCGTTTTTCAAAACACTGGAGCTTGACTCTAAGGATTTGTGTGCCGAAAGCATGCTGCGCAGCATTACTACCTCCCCAATGCTTGATGGCAGTATAAAGAGCATGTAGGGTTTTCCAGCTGACATGTTTGATTGCAATATTCTTATGATGTGGTATAATGCACAGATGTCAGCCTCAACCAATGGGAAATTCCACTGTTCTCTGAATGATCGTAAAAACTAACATGATTGGTTGGATTTCAGAAATAATAACCAAGCATATTCCTTTTTATTTTAAGTCGGGGGAATGCGATGGAGCTAAGTTATTGGTCTATACAGCGGGGGATCTTCTGCGGTGTGTACATGCCCTCAGGGTTAGGTTTGCGAAAATGCAAAGCGTGACTCAGATCTTGCTGACAGAGTATTTTCTGCCGATTAACATGAGAGGATAAAGGCATTCAATGTCCTTTGATCATTTACTTAACCGTGCACTGCTTATCTCTGTCATGCATTAGTGATCTGCCGAACATGCTTTGAAATTCTGAATAAATTTTAGTGAGGTACCAAATATAAAATTTTCACTTGTAGGTCTCCTTGAGTTTAATATCTTTTTTTTTTCTCTTTTAATCTCCCTTGTCCGAATCACTTAAGAAACACATTGTGAGACTTTTTCTCTCCTTAACCTTCAGCTTTGAAATGTGATGTCTGACTGTTTAAACATGCATTTTGCTACAATCTAACTTTACAAGTGTAAGGTGCCTCAGCCACTCACCAGTGCTAAGCCTGGCCCTTCAAGTCTGATTGATAAACTTGCAGTTATCAAGGATGACATCTTGGTTGATATATGTAACCATTCTCTCCCCTTGCTAAATTCTAGTTTTTTTGATTTTATCCGTTCAACTGCAAGGCATTGTTTTTAGGCCTTATCATTATGTAACTATAATATTTTGCTTGAAATCTGTGTGCCCACTTGATAAATATAGTCTCTTGTTTATTTTTTCTACAATCTTCTCTAGAAACTTATACATGTACTAATACAGTAAAAGTTTTCTACAGACCTAGATTTAGCTACTACAATTTATTTTAAAAGAAGCTGAGAATGAAAATTCAGACTGACTTTAACCAGCATGGCTGCTTGCAATGCCAACCATCCACACCATTGCAACTGTCTCACTGCTGGATATGACTGCACCCTTAGCAACTCAACCTCAACTTTTTAAACTGATTTTATGCTTAAGTTCAAACCATCCTTGTAGTGAGAGTAAAAAGTATTTATCTATCTATCTGTCTATCTATATAGTATGTGTGGAATTGTCTTCGGTACCTTTCACTCACTTTATGATAGTAATTTAAAATTTAGATTTGCCCTAAACTTAGTACTACATTAATTGTGATCAAATGACTTAGCAGACACATTTTCATTGGATCAAGTACCCTGTCAAACAATGAAATAAATGTGGCATAGAATTAGCTGTTTAACACTGAGCTTATGCAAATTAGAGTTCAAGTAGATTTGTACTGAAAGCAATGTTTTTCAATTTTTCTTTCTACAGAGGAAAGGAAAAGTGCCTATAGAAAGGCAGAAAGAAAACTTGAAGAGGCCAACATACTGGTAATTTTTCTATTTACAATAATATACTTTCAATTTTTCACCATAATATAGATACTATTCCCTCTTGCTTTTATGAATGATAAAAGAATTACAGTTTTTGTTAGGGATAATGAATTTCTTGAATTCTATACATTTATCAATTTTCAAAAATTAAAAATTCATACATGTTTTGAAAGATGAAATACACTTCATATGCTTTGGATTTCAAGTCATCTTTACCTTTTTATATGACATGTATTAGATGAAAAAAACCTAAGAACTTTAAACACTTTCCTAGGTTCAACAGGTTTTGTTTTGAACTAAAGTGCCCTTTAAAATAACATCCCTGTATTAACGTTTCTTTTATGATTGCTAATGTAAATTATAGGTATGCATTTTTTATAACCATGTCTATGCTTTCATGAATGATGATTTTTTTTTTTTAAATAAATACTAAATTTGAATGTATTCTTTGTAAGGTACAAGAAATGGAAGGTGAAGCTAAACTTGCTCCAGTCAATTACAGAACACAAATGTTGGGACGAATCAGACATTATCGCAATGACATTGATCAACTGGCCAGGAACTTGGTGTGTAACAAAAAAAAATATTCCTACAATTCTGTTCGCTTTTTGAAATGTTGTAAAAACTTCAGTGTTTATACTTGTTCTATCCCACAAAAAATGCTGATAGTGCAGCTGTATAATTTGCAAGTTTCTGCGTAATGCCTCAATTTTATTTAAGATTTTTTGAGTCAAAAATTTTTTAGCAAGAGATGATTTTTTAAAATGTAAATGTAGCCCCTTTCACCTTCAGATTTTCTCTGTGTTGATGCCTTGTTTAGGTTATAATTCAAGATTTGATGCTTCTATAACTATTAGAAGCCTATGTCATTTAACCCATACAATATCTGATATGGCCTATCCAATGAACTCTACTATTGAAAAATTTGTTGAAAATAGCTACATAGAACTAAGCAGTTGATCCTAAAATGCATGTCTGTACAAAATCTAAATCTAGATCTACATGACTGTAGATCAAGAGTTAGATTTAGATAGGGCCTGTATCCATTCTCAATTTAACTCTACTCAACTGATAATGGTTTGAGGATCTCATAGGCTAGACTTTAAATCAACAAATTTAGCACCTCTTAAATTTTTTTGAAAAAAAAAAAAAAAAGGAGTTTCACAAACATTTTTGAATGGCTTTAAATCTAATATTGAGGCCCTTTCTTGTTTTCCTTATAAATTTTGAAATTTCATGCTCCATGCTTGTAATTGTTCAAACTTGGTGCATGTCCAGAACTCAACCATCATTGAAAGTTTACATGTATGAATACACCTCTAAAAAAGGATGTCCTTACTACCTTTTTCTTGAATAACATCTTTTGTGCATATGGCCTTATCACTCCCTTCCCACCACAGCAATGTTACACAGCTTTAGCTTGTTATAAATGCCTAGCCTACTACATGTACTCTCCTAGCTAGATAAGTTGATTTTGGAAAAGGGATCTCTTATTCTTATCAACTCTTCTGAAGAGCATTAATACCGGTCGGCCATTTGCCTTTTTTTTTTGCATAATTTTGTATTGCACTTAATAATTTGCTATTTTTCCTTACATAAGATGCAAACTTGCTTAAATTTGCTACAAATTACTGATTGAATTGACATAAGATCAGTAAACCTATAGTAAGAAGTTTAAAATTGTTTTAAAGTATGTCATGATGTTTTGTTATCTTCATTTTTTTTAAAATAAATTATCTAGGATTTCATATTTGTTTAAAATTCATAAGAGTAAGGGCTTTGGTATTAAATTAAATGTCTCTGTAATAATATATTTGAAAATAACAAATCTTTCTTTTTTTCAAATGAAAATTAATTTGAAAAAGTAAAAACAGAACTTTTACTCTTGAGTGTGTGTTCCAAGGATGTAAAACAGCTGTTGTCAATGAGAATTAAAATAAAGTAAAATGATTGTTATTTTTCCACTCAGAAAAGAGGCAGCGGAGGAGGAGCAAGGGGTGCTGACAATTATGGATTTGACAGGAATGAGGTAAATTTAAGGTTTTATACATGTGGAACAATGGAATATGGTTGAGAAATGACGTAAAGATATGAACTCTAAAGTAGAATGCAGAGTAACATAAAAAATTTGTTTCTCAAAGATTTCAAAATGTTGTGTTGACAATCTTTTTAAAATCATTTTGTCTCAGGAGATACTAATCCCTGTGAATGCACTGTTTCTGCAAGGAGTATTTATTCTGAAAGTAGTGTTTTGAAGTTAAGAGGTATTTTGAAAATTTATTGAAAATTTAGATAAGGTGTTATGATGGATATCACTTAGAAACTTATAATCCTTAATTATGAAACGACATAAATTTCACACGCCTACAGGTATCATATATATATATATATATTTGCTCAAACATACTTATAAGACACTGTGTGCTACAAACGACTTAGTGACCAGCAGTATGGGGTGATGTGTAGGGTTGTTTACACTGCTGCATAGAGTCCGTGTTTGCTGAAACTGTTGCGTTGCAGATAGTGGAGACTGAATGGGGCTGATGGAAAAAACTTTATGCACTCACTCTCTGAATATAATCTTTATGTAAAATTATGTTTATGATCTGAGGAGTGAGTGAAAAATGAAACACAAAGCAACAATATCGCTACAAAACATATTAATGTCAATATGTAGCATCAAGATATTTCAATGTCAACTTTCCCTCTCTTCAGCGTTTAGAATCATCAAATCGAGCAAAGCTTTTCCAGGGCCACCAGTCTTTGCAGAGAGCTTCAGAGAGCATTGCAAGATCGCATCAGATAGCAGCTGAGACTGATCAGATTGGTGTTGAAATAATTGATGAGCTAGGTACACAGAGGGAAACAATTGTGAGAGCTCGAGACAGGGTAAGAGAAGTCTG
This sequence comes from Elysia crispata, assembly GCA_033675545.1. Taxonomy (NCBI): domain Eukaryota; kingdom Metazoa; phylum Mollusca; class Gastropoda; family Plakobranchidae; genus Elysia; species Elysia crispata. The sequence continues at coordinate 109,263 of JAWDGP010007237.1, read as the reverse complement.
ACATTGTCTAATATAACAGTTTTAACTTTTATATAACTTTACTCTGCCAAAAGTTAATATAATTAGGGAATTACAATGTGGCAGATACTTTAAAAATCAGTTCAAAAGATATTGGTGGCTGTTTAGAGTGCCCCTATTTTGTCCCTGTAACTCAAAGACTCTCAGAGAGATGGAGGACAGAAGCAATTAAAAACTGCAGCCAGAAAACAGAGCACATGATGATTTCAACCAATATCACATAATTCCTCACAAAAGCCTCTTATTTAATAAAGGCTAATGAGAGAGACAAGATCAACAGCATTTTCGTTTCCAATTCTGCTTGGCAGTTTTTCACTTTCTTCTAATACTGCCATCATAAATTTCAGCCACAAAATTCAGTCATTTTCTCCATAAACTTATATTATTGCCTGTTCAAATATTCATCTAATCAATGAAGAGAATAATATGACAATAATTTTTTTATTTTTCACAGCTAGAAGAAACAGATGTTAATCTTGGTAGGAGCAGAGGCATTCTCAAAAGTATGGCTCGCAGGTAATAGATATAAACCCTGAGTTTCCACATTCAGATAGTGTCATAAAATTTCAGATCTTAAAAAGCATAAAATGGGCACTTTTTGAAGCAATATATTGCACACTGAATCCTGGTGCTGAACTTCTTTTTCATGAAAAGAGGTAAATGTCAATCCATATACTTGAAATATGATAGCAAAATTTTCAACTGAATAACATACATACTATGAAGTATGATTTGAAGTTGGAGGGGTAATATGCACCTTTTTTCTTTATCATCAAATTATGAGTTTTCATTCTGTCATCCAAAATTTGAAAAGGTTGTTGCAAAGCATTCAGTCAGAAATGATTTCAGCATTCAAGTGCTAAATTTATGTACATGAAATTAAAACATTGGCCACAGGCTAAAATGTAATAAAAGTTTTGTTTTGATCCTACCAATTAATCAAACAAACTGAACTATTGTTATATGCCACTAGCATTAAAAAGAGAAGGCACATATCAAGAATTTGATCCCAAGGTGTGATGAGTAGGCTACATGTCAATTTTGGCAAAAATGTACAAGTAACCATTGAATTAAACTGTTTGGGACTGTTAAAGAACGTTAAATTGATAAAAAAAAATTTTTCTGCAAAATTTTATATTTTTTTTTATCTTTTCAAGTGTAGGAAACATCAGACTGTTGCTTTGCTTGCTTTTATTGAAAAAAAAAAAAGACTTCTGAGGCAGTTTCAATTGATCTTTCTTATTAAATTACAACAAACAAACAAACCAAAAAAAAAATAGAGGCATTTCTGTCTTTGAATGTAAAGGAAAGAGGTGCTTTTTGTGATAAGGATAGAACTTAAAATACATTTGATTTTATTTACTTATGCAAGCCTCTATAAAGCTCAAGGCACATATTTTTAATGAGTAGCACCATTTACTTAGATTTGGATATCTCTAATATATGTGTTTTCACTTTTTTAATTGGCCAACAACAAAATTTCTTGCTTGTTCCCATAGGCCCATATACATTATTAACAGAACTGGGCAAATGATTCTGCCACATCTCTCACAAACACCTTAAATAAAAAGTAGTCAAATCAGCTTTGAACTGGTCCAAAATTTGCAGAGAATAAGCATAATGATTAAAAGTTTTCAGCAGTAAGCTTTTTATTAAAGGCTGAGTAAGGGTCAGTTTGGAAAATAAAGAAATAAAATACAAGAGAGAGAAAAAAAAAACTTTTCTTATTTCAAGTTTTGTATTTATATGTAGTTTTATCAAATTACACAGATGGGGTCTTTCTTAGGCCCACATACATTAAAAAATATTAAATAGGAACACTGTGATTAGATTGATCAACAATTTTTTTTCTATACAGGGTGACTACAGATAAACTTATTCTGGCTCTCATAATTGTGGTGGAACTTGCAATATTAGGAGGAATCACTTACTGGAAATTCTTCAGCTGATGCTGTTACCCGAATTTTGGTTTGCTTATTGATGAGTTCTATTGTTAACTTAGTGAACATCAAAATGTTTGACAGCTATGAAGCTCTCTCAGTCTTATTTTGATGCATAGTTATGAATAAGAATTTACACAGTTACCATGAAGTTAAAATTAAATAAATATAACAGCTATCATAGATTGAATGCTTTGATCAAGATTTTATGGAAGGTAGTATTGCATATTGAGAAAAGATACTAAGTGCTTCATTTTTTTTTTAAATAGCTGACCCGTGAATAAATACTCCCATTGATTTGATAAGTGAAAGTGTAAAAATTTTGTAAATTGTACCTTGGTAAATAATTTTTTTTTTTGACAAGAAAAGTCTATTGCCGTTTAGAGCACAATGGCTGGCCCTTGCAAATACCTCAAATTAATGGCAAGAGAATAAAAAGGATTTAAATGTGCCTTGGACATGTAACATTATAATAATGAAAGAGAGAAAAATATAGGTGTTTTTTTAGGTAAAAAGTAGATCTTGTACTTGGTTTGAACTTGGAGGAATCATAGAAACCTGTATAAATCTGGTGCACATATGATTCAAAGCGACAGTAAGCTCAATCAGAGAGAGCTTTGGATTGGTAATAAGAAGGTCTTAGTTCAGTCCCAGAAGGAGACATCTTATGGTTGTTTGTGATCCCATCTTACCTGTCCAGCCCTGTCTCTGGCTTGATGGAACTGGTGTCTTTGTTGAAGATTCTGAATGAAATTTATGGGGAAATAATATCACAGAGCAATCATAATAAAAGTAGAGATTCTAGTGATGAAAATTGGAAGTAGAATCAAATTTAACAGTTGCGGGTTTGATCTTACTATTACCTTATGTTGGTATTGCGTTGGGATATGGATTTATCTACATTTTCCCCCATTTCATCCATCTGTAATTGAGTGGCTGGGTGGAGGCAATGCATAAAATTTGTGGACTGATAATATTCAGCACCTAAAAAAGCAGCAATATTGCAATGCTGTGAAAGATAAATTGAATTTGTTAATTGGTGTTAAAGGCTGTCTCTCAATATTACCTCTGGCTGGAGAACTTTACTGACTATTCTGTGAGAATGAAAGCTGTTTTTTTTTAAAAATATTTATTTGTAAAGTCTCTTACTAGTTGTAAGAGAATCCACTTTTATATTATTACTTTTATGTGTGATTTATTCATCAGGACTACAATATTTTATGAAATTCAAGATTCACTCTTTACAATACCCCATTTCTTTGGAAATATCTTTCACTCAATCAAACTATAGTTAAATTAGAACAAAGTATATAAATCTTTGTTCATTTTCAAAGCAGATGAAGCCTTAACACTACATGGAAAGAGGAAGAACATGACTGCCAATTGTACCAGAGCTTTGATTTTAATAAAACATTAAATACATTGTGTTGAATCAGAATAAGTTCATATAGAAGCCTTGTCATTCGTACAAAATTGAAATTACACTTTATTGCAAGGTTGCATGTCAAGATGCATTACATTTTCAAGCTCTATATCGATTGTTATATATGTGTGGCATTATTGGTGGTTCCAAGTACAGTTAATTCTAAAGGTCTACTCAAATAACTGTTATTGTCACACAAACAGAAGAGAGATGCCTTGATGAAGTGCATACCTCAATTTTCTGTGAAGTCTCTAAATAAACTCTCTCTTTCTGTGTGTCTGTGTGTTGTGTGTGTGTGTGTGTCTGTCTATCTGTCTGTCTGTCTGTCTCTGTCTGTCTGTCTCTGTCTCTCTCTCTCTCTCTCTCTCTCTCTCTCTCTCTCTCTCTCTCTCTCACTCTCCATCTCTCTCTCCCTGTTTTAGGTTTCTTCAGACATGCAAATTTCATAAACTAATGACAATTGTATGAGATCATATCGCCCTGTTTCTTTTTTGTTTGCCAGAAACAAATTCCATGTACATATATTATGTAACTTACATACCGATGCTTTGAAATTAATGAAGAAACTCTGACATCCTGATGGCTCCATATATGATTGTTTGTAATATGTATTTTATTTAGTTTCAACTTTTATCATTGCATACCTTTTTCTTTATTTGGAATAACAAAGAAATTTAATTGTTTTGCTTACTTGACAATGCCTTGGATTCTGAAATGCAATAAAAGTATAATGTATGAATTGTTCACCTAATTATTTGTCTTTATAATACTGGCACTATTTTTAGTTTTTTACCTAGCATCTCTGTGTTTCGATTACCAGTAGCACACCTTGGATTAACCCTTCCATTCATCACAAAACAACCCACCAAAACCAGAATTATCCCCCCTACACATACACACTCACATGCTATGCAAATGGAGTTCCTAGCACATTTCATGTCCCTTATTTGAGCAAGTAAGTCTCAGAGGACTATTGAAATTTACAAGTCGCGATTAAAACTCAATGCATGTAGAGCAAAGGCAAAAGATATGCCACAGTAAATTTAAAAACATTATCTTTGTACTATCTTTTAGCATTGCCATCTAATAGACAACGTTGCCCCAAGAAATCAAAATGGCTGTCTTAATTAAAGATTGGTCAAAAGTAGATGTTGGAAATAATGTACTTTTAACTGAATTTAATAATACACAGTTCCCATGTCCGACTAGAACGTTACGAGTACGAACAGGTGTGTCACTGAAAACGAGACGACATGAACTTTTATTTATGATTTCGAGACATTCGCACACAACTAATACCATCATTCTGTCCTCAACGTGTATTGAAAACGTTGCTCACATTGGTCAGGCGCCTAGGCATATAAAATTATAATGGAGGGACGTTCCTCTAGATCTATTTTTAAATTTTCACAGATGCATGATTCAGGTCAAGCAAAGAGCATATTAACTTATTACCATAAGAAAAAGACGTGACTAGTTTTTTCTTGATCAGTTGATCATGGATCGGGGGACATAAGTTTGTGACGCACGCGCAACGCTTAAAACAAATACACTAGACAATGGGAATTCGAAGACTTCGTAGCATCCGCCATCTGCTCACAGAGCCAAAATGAACATGAAGTTACTGGCCCAGATGTTTTGGGATTCAGAAAGTGTTCATCTTGTTGATTTGTTGAGTTTTTGCCTCGAGGGGAATGTGTTAAGTTTGATTATTACTTTGAAATTCTTAATAAACTTAGGTTGGTGATGTGATGTAAGAAATCAGGGACTTTTGCACTGTATTTATTCATCCGTGTGATGATGATTGGAGAATATTTCCCCACCCAATAATAGTCTAGATGGCTCTTTTAAATTGCATATCTTTGACTGTGTGTCTAGAAGTATAATTTACAGATTACACCGTCATATTTGTGATGTAGCATATGATAAGATAGCATAACTTGACGGAACTCTTTCAGGCTTGGCTTCATTTGAACAACCATGGCAAAAATGGCAAATGCATTGTTCTTCAGGTCGACAAAATAAAACATGAAATACTAGAACTACTGTACTACTAGATAAACTATCAGGTTGGTTGACGAAACTTAGAATGAGATCTAACGTAGACTGCCAATTTTTAAAAATATTTTCACAGGAATATTCGTCTTAGATATTAAAGTCCGCTTTAGAACGTCAAGGAAATTATTGCTCGTGCTCGTATATATATCAGGGTTTTAGAGAGCTATCGCATCATCATGTGAGATAAGCGCAAGAGTGCCGGCTTGCTATTAATACACGTACAATAACTTCTCATGTACTATATGAGTTGAAGTTGGAAGGTCAAGTCATAAACATAGCATCTGTTAGGATCTGTCGTTAGGTGTTTCTGCTCAGAAAGATAGTCTTATCCATCCTTCCCTAGTGAGTTCTGTAATTATTTGTCAAAGTAAAGTCAAATTAAATAACCATGATACGTAAATCAAATGAACCATTCTGTTTTTTTTTTCGAAAGTTTCCCGAAAAACCCTACAAGAAGCTGATGAAAAGGCTGGTAAGTCAAATAGGATCCAACTCCACCATTAGGTATTCCAAATAGATATACATGTATTGAACCTCGGACCTCCGGACCTCCTCTTTTTTAGCCCAGCGCTCTACCGACTATGCAATCTAGATTAAAAATATAAAAAAAAAAAAAACACAAAAAAAGCAAAAAAAAAAAACCAACTAAAAACAAAACAAAACAAAAAAAAACCAGGATGGGGTGCATCAGCATAAAATAAAGTAAAAAAGGGATATGTGTAAGTACGAATTACAGTGTTTTCAATTGTATAAAAAAAAAAAAGACAGAAAAGAAAAAAATTAAAATGTAAACTTCAAACGCATGTAAAGTAAAACTTTGCATATCTGCTTTCATTTGCCTTTTTAGCGGTCTAGCGCTCGGATTAAAAAAAACAACAATAAACCAAAAAAAAAACCAAAAAAACAAAAAAACAAAAAAAAAGCAGGATAGAGTGCATCAGCATTACACACACAAAAAAAAAAAGAAAGTAAAAAAAGGGATAGGTGTAAGTACGAATTACAAAATAAAGACAGAAAAGAAAATAATTAAAATGTAAACTCCAAACGCACATGATAAAGTGAAACGTTGCACATCCGCTTTCATTTGCCTTTTTACTGCTTCCTTTGTTATTCATAAAATTCTGATTTGAAACGTTCTTTCATATTGTGGAAACGAATTTCATTTCGTTGAATATTAACTTTTGGGAGAGGAAACTTAAATTCATTTGGTTATAGGCCTAATATCTTTATTCTCGAGCTGTAGGGTTGTTAAAAGAGGCACAGTTTATACCGAGAACTGCAAACACATGGTTTATTGAGGATCTCGCGCTACCCGGGATGGGGATACATGTAGAAAATTCAGCGTTTGAGGTAGTGTAGAAAGTGGTGTTACCAAGGCAACATTGGTGCTTTTTTTAATCAACAAAGGTGTCGCTTAAGGAATTAGGAAAAAAAATAGTAAAAGTTCTAGACTTAGAGGCACTATACAGACATACCGGTGAAGATCGTAGGCTCGTAATTAAAAAAAAAAAATTCTTTTAATGCTTTGTATTAGATAAATACTATTGTCAAATTTTTACTATCGTATAGAAGATCAGTCAATGGGTAGAGAGGCCTCGTCTTCTGACAACCGCTGCTAGATGTAAGATCTTGAAATCTAGATGTCATCTACAATGATCTAGATGATCAAGCAAATACACATATACATAGAGCGTATCTGTTCTGCGCGTTGGGGGGTGACAACACTCGATCCCGTCATAGCAGATTTACTTGATGTACGGTGACCAGGCTAAGGAATGCGCGGCATTCAGAAACCCACCCCCCTCGCTGAGGACCACTCTCTGTACTCTCAAATCCTTTCTGGCAGGCCATGAGGCACGTTACTTTCCTTACACCACGGCAGACATTCCAAGACTTCTCAGACTCGGCAGGGGATAGTATTGACTGGAGTACTCTCTCAACATAAAAAAGATGAAAACAACAACTATATTGTACATTTCGTTATGTTTTATATTTTGATAAAATTGTGCAAGTTAGCCATATCCCATTTCTCCTACCACTGCAACAGCAATCAGAACCACCAACAATAGCGCGCTGCTGCCATTGCTACTCCTATTACTACTACTACTACTACTACTACTACTACTACTACTACTACTACTACTACTACTACTACTACTACTACTACTACTACTACTACTACTACTACTACTACTATTCTACTACTACTACTACTACTACTACTACTACTACTACAACTACTATTACTACTATTACTACTACTGCTACTACTACTGCTGCTGCTGCTGCTACTACAACTACAACAACAACTACTACTACTACTACTACTACTACTACTACTACTACTACTACTACTACTACTACTACTACTACTACTACTACTACTACTACTACTACTACTACTACTACTACTGCTGCTGCTGCTGCTACTACTAGTACTACTACTACTACTACTACTACTACTTTTACTACTACTACTACTTCTTCTTCTGGTGCTGCTGTTGCTGCTGCTACTGCTATTACTGCTACTACTACTACCACTACTACTATTGCAACAACAAAAACAACAACTACTACTACTACTACTACTACTACTACTACTACTACTACTACAACAACAACAACAACAACAACAACAACAACTACTACTACTACTACTACTACTACTACTACTACTACTACTACTACTACTACTACCGTACTACTACTGCTATTTTTCCCACTGCTATTACTCTGTTGTTACAAAACAAGCTTTGATAAAAAGTTGGTACAGACTTATAGAAAAAAAAGAAAAACTACAATAAAAAGTACCTTAATAATAGGGTGATCAAAACAAATACAAACGGAATTTAAAAAGTCGTACGTGTACATTCATAGCGTATGGTAAATTTTCTAATGTTTTGATCTATGTGGCACTTTTTATTCTGGCTGCCGAAGTGACCATAATCTAGCGACCGAGGTCTCGGGTTCACGCCACATTCCTGGCAGAGACAATTCCATGAATCAGCAGATCGGTGCAAAGTAAAGGAGCCGAGAGAGAGAGAGAGAGAGAGAGAGAGAGAGAGAGAGAGAGAGAGAGAGAGAGAGAGAGAGAGAGAGAGAGAGAGAGAGAGAGAGAGAGAGAGAGAGAGAGAGAGAGAGAGAGAGAGAGAGAGAGAGAGAGAGAGAGAGAGAGAGAGAGAGAGAGAGAGAGAGAGAGAGAAAGTTCATAACTGACAGTGTTGTGACTTGTGGACAAATCTAGCTATTTCGTGTACACATGTACTAAGAAATTGGGTGTTGTGATTCAATACGATGATTCGGTGTGAAGCGAAAACGTAGCTAGAGAGGAGATGGCAAGATACACCAAAAGATAAATAGGTAGATAAATAGCTAAATAAATAAATAGATAGATAGACAGATAAATAGATAGATAGATAGAAAGATAGGGAGAGAGAGAGAGAGAGAGAGAGAGAGAGAGAGAGAGAGAGAGAGAGAGAGAGAGAGAGAGAGAGAGAGAGAGAGAGAGAGAGAGAGAGAGAGAGAGAGAGAGAGAGAGAGAGAGAGAGAGAGAGAGAGAGAGAGAGAGAGAGAGAGAGAGAGAGAGAGAGAGAGAGAGAGAGAGAGAGGGACCTGCTAGCTAATCCGTCGCTTGGTACAGATTAACGGGGATGTTGAACTTCCGACCGCAAGACCAAAGTAGAAGAATGTTGGAATCAGCGTCACTCTGTCGTCTGTTTGTCTTTCAGATATTGACACTTGAAAAAGCTGATCCAGGTTTCCAATAACAAGGGGAGAAAACTGCATTATTGGAAACGCATTTGAACTAAACTACATTGACCATAAATATGAAGTTACTTAAGGAAAAAAAAAAAAAAAAAAAAAATATATATATATATATATATATATATATATATATATATATATATATATATATATATATATATATATATATTCCGCCAAGTACATTATCACACTTCGAGAATACAAAGGATGGAATCATGGACTTGAATGTATGATTTCATCTTGATTTTGAACAGTGCAGATTCAAGACAACCGAAGTTAATCAAGGGAACAAAAAAAAAACAAAACAAAACAAAACAAACAAAAAAAAAAAAAAAAAAAAAAACCCGAAACTTTATGCTTTTACATCATACTGTATTCCATAAGGAAAAGAATTGTTTTTCAACGCTTAGTCCTTAAAAAAAGAGAGGGATGATCAAGCGTTTTTTTTTTTTAAATAAGAAATGATCACATTTATTTTTGAAATGAGCGTTAGCAATAATCATAGAAGGCTTCACGAAATATAGGCCACGGTTTAATAATTGCAACAATAAAATATCTCTGCATTCCTCACCTGTCCCCAGGGATAATCTGATCCCATAAATCAACATCCGCTTTAGGTAGTTTCAGAAGGTGTACAGCCGACGCCCAGAGAAGGGGACTAACTCTTTGATTGATCATCTTACGTACTTGAACTGTTTCTTAAAATTACGTAGCTACAGCGTAACGCACTTTGTAGTATTTTCTGATTTATAGGCATTCTCTGATCAGAAATGTGTTGAGACTGGTCCGAACGCTGGGGAAAAAAACTAATCCGTTTAGTGAAAAGAAAATCAACATTTTCTGTGTATCTCTGTTATAAAAAATTTATGTTATTCTGGAAATTAAACATGATTTCTAAACAAACAACAACGAAAGCACAAACGAACCCAAAAAACATTGAACACATAACTTATATCATCTTATCTTCACCTTACATAGTGTCAATTGAAAACTTGTCATTCAAGAAAAAGTGTGAACTTAAAGGAAATTATAATAATAATTTTGATTAACCACTAATTGAGAAAACAAAACATGCGAAAAGTAGTATAGATCGGTTTTGAAATAATTATGCTTAGAACAATACGATACATCTTAGCCCATGCCCATTTTAGCTTTCAGTCAGATAGATATTTTTAGGTTGATTTTCTAAATCCAGTCATTCACTTTAAGCAAGCCCATTTTTCCTTCAATAAAACATCAAGAATTGTGTAAAGTGTCATTGTTTTCTCTTACTGCTTATCTATTAGTCTCCACGACTTTTATGGCACAAAGATGATCTGGCAATCCAAGCTTTGCGAATACTTCACCCAGATCTAAACATGTCCATTCTGTAATTTTGTCTTCCGTCCGAAAGGATTTCTAGTTTTGATTCTTGAAACTCTGAACATTACCAAGCTGTTAGCCGCTAATTCGAAAGTAAAAGGTAATTAATCTGATTTTACTAATGACCTACTAATCCTATTTTGCACTGTACTTAACGTTTTGTTCAGACGCTTAACTTTACTTGACAAGCTTTTTCTTTCCGTGCAAGTGCACCATAGTCATTAACAAAACGTATTAATGGTTGTTTTAGCAACCAATGCCAATAAACCCTCCTGATCTTCCAAAGCAACAGCTATTATTCCATTAAGGAAGAAAACATAGAGCAAGAATAAATATCTTTGCCTGACTCCTTTACTGCTGTCCTGAATCATTTACAATTTGCCACTAGGAACCTTAAAAGATAATCTCCCAGCGAAGGTATTTACCAACCCTCCTTGAGTGACATGCTAATTAGAAATAGAATATCCGAATCCCACCAGATGCAACCAGCAGACTTCTGGAATAATTATAAGGGAGAATGTGGACTATAGTTATGATGTCACTTCTCATCCCTCAAGGACATTTTAGTTCATGGTTTTAAACAATTTATAGTTTATGATTCCATAGCAGAAAGATTGTCCTAAATATGTCAAAACATATGAACGACTTAAGGCAATTTTGCTCTCAATGAGCGTTATGCGCCGCGGGCGGCCGAGCAAAGGTGATAAGTTTGATTTCTTAGATTGTATATAACTTTTACACGACACATTTTCTCTATATTGCATAGAGCTTAAGTTTATTTAATGCTTAGCAGTGGTTTGAAGGAAGCTCCGATCTTAATGATAACAAAGAATGGAAGAGAAAGCGTTGCATGACCTTAGTGTGAAAACTGAAAGAATCTAACGAAAAAAAAAAATAAATAAAGGAGCACATCAACCAAAAGTGTGCAGCTAAAAAGTGAAGGCATTGAAAACAATTGAACAGGAACTGGAAAGCCTTCTAATTAACCACTAGGTTGTTTAAGAGTAAACGATCATTACTACAAAATGGAGTATATTACACACGCACAAGACATGGGTTAAATTTCGTGTCTTCAGCCTTATATAATTATACTTGGTGAGATTAGCTGTTTGAATTTTCTATAAAGTGGACAGATAAACATCAGCACGACCATCCACGATTTCTTCCGATTACAACAAATTATGAGGTGAATGAGAAATTATTTATAGACCCAACTGACAGATCGTACTAAAATTTCATTTCCCTTTCACCTTACGAGTCTCATGCTCCGCTACACTGGCATTAGATTACGTCACAATATGCGTGAGTCATGAGGAATCCCTGGACCACCCACAGGTGTGAGCCGAGGTCTGATTGACTCACAAGATCTAAACCTCGCACGCGGAGTTAAGTGAGCATTAGTACTATGCGATACTGTATATTACTTTCTTAATCGAATACGCGGAATGTGCTCATGCCTTGAACAGATGAAAACAACTTTCAAAATCAAAATTGCAGGACAAGTTTTGACGAGTCGAATGGTACAAAGAAAGGATAAAAGGATCAAATATGTTTTTCTATGATTTTAGGATTCTAAAGCGACAAACAGTAGCAGTACCGGTAGTCCAAATCAATGAAATCGATTCCCTAGTAAAATGGTGAGTACTACGCCTGCGCTCCTCAACTGGAGTCTGTGTCGGATACCCCCTGCGGTGCTCATGGAATTCAGTGCCACACGCAGCGCTGTCAAGTCGCAGGAGACAGGAGAGTCTGAGGATCAAAGAAGCCGCTGAAACAACATTCCCTAACAACCCCTCCCCCGCCCTCCCCAACCCAATCCTTCACACCCTTCTACCTGCTATTTCCTACATTTATCCAGAAATGGATAAAAATCACAATTTTTCTTTTTGTGCAGGCTGATGTGATGGTTTATTAAAACAATAATACAAACTCATGGACTTGAAAAAACATATTTTCACCTCCCAGCCTCTTGATCTCCTTGCCCACCTGCTTACTGTAAATGCACTGCTCTATTCCTCTTTGCTCTCCTGTTAGACTCGTAGACCTAGAAAAAAAATGTACGTACACTAGCCACAGGCAAAGAGTGACCAGTGAGAGGGAGAGGCTAAATCTCGCACTGATTTGCCTACCAAACGATCAACCAGCTGATGATTTTCCCCTCTTTCCTCTCCCTCATCTTGCTCTACAATCTTTATACCCCCCTCCTTCTCTCCTCTCTGCCCTACAACTTTTGTTCAAACCTCGTCTCCTTGGTCATATATATAACATGAGATTTTTGACGAAGTTTGATTTCTGGAACATCAGTATCTGATGCGTATCTGAAGCGCACGGTTCAAATAAAGAGAGTGATTCGTTTCATAAGCAACAACAAACTTTCCAAGTGAGTATTTGCGCACCTAAATTTTAGTTTTCTACGTTTTTTAATTTTCGATTTCATTAATCGATCTGAACACTGAATAACTAAACATGTTACTGATGTGTTAAGCTTAAAAATGATCTATCGAACCTCAAAAATTTCACAAAATTATCCGTAGCCTTTTCATGTAAAAAAATACTCTTCAAGATTCTATATTCTCTGCTCACAGACAAGTTTAAAAGCAACCAGTTTTATCGAGAAGGTAAGTGAAACATTCGTCGGTAAATGTAACACTATTTTAACGACAAAAACATCTCTCTCACAACTATTACCTTTACTATTTCTCTTACCATTTTCGTTTTTTGGCTCACAATTCTTTGATCTGATACAGTTTTAATACAATTATGGGCAATGTTGTAAAAACAAAATTAAATTGTCTACTAAATTTATTTTCTTAAAGATTTTTTCCTTTGTTTTGCTGTGAACTAACCTAGGAGTTTTATTTTTTTTTTTATAAATAGTGACACACAGTCATTAGAAATTGCTGTCGGGTTCTCTTTTTAACGCTTTACTCTAACGTACACATCGTACTTTTCTTTTTAAGAGTCCTCATCATTATTGCTATAACGAAACCTTCAGCACATCTCTTACAGTGGATTAGTTGATGCTACTATTAATACTAATATTAAGTTATTAAAGCTGCAGTACTCCTCTTGTACTTTTTTTTCGATGTGCCCTGCAACTGTGGAAAAAATAAGTGGATATCAAGAGATATCCCGCTTTACATTTTACCTCACTTTGAAGAATTGTTGGAATGTGATATAAACGACAGAATTCCCATATTTCTATTTTAAAAAATATAAAAGTCAAAGAATTTTGGTACTGAAGCATGGACTGAACAGAAAATAATTATAACTTATATGCACTTCATTTTATTGTATCTCTTTTCAGTGAACTGGTGAAAAGTTAATCCACAACAACGCGGGTTGAAAAAAAACTATCTGCATACAGAAAACTCCTCATAATATTGATACGATATTCAGAAACGGAACCTCGCTGTCTCCAACCACGTCATTATCACGACATAAAACTGTATAAGGGACAAAAACGCATTTGTAATACATAGACTGCATTACAAGACCAAAATACATCATAAAAAATAAAGAGGCAAATCCATAAGACAAGCAGAATAAAAATGGCGTCAACATCCTTCCCGCGTTCCCAGCATTCTGAGCTTGTGTGCGTCCTGCTATGGCTGCTCTTCCGTCCCTGCTTGCAAGCAGCGCTCTCTGGGATGGCAAATATCGTCTGTCCGGCCAATTGCAATCAACACGGCGATTGCCGCTTGATGCACGACAGATCTGTAGTAGCCTGCCACTGTCACCGAGGTTGGGGAGGCAACTCTTGTCAGCTCAAGTGTACCAAGTTAGTATTTTTTTTCTTTTGCAGTTTTGGATTTCTCGATCGTAACCGTAAAAAGCCAAACGAAAACAGCCGTCGCAATGTACTTAATTAGCAATCGTTATGATGGTAAAAAAAAGTTACATTATTTTACAGTGGCTGCGGTAGAGTAAGAAAATTTGCCTCTAATTAAAAATATCTCCCTGGGCAACTGGCTCAAGCTGGTGATATCCTGATAACTCACCTATCTCCTATTGCACCACAGGCATCATAATAATCTTATAACTAATATTACCGAATGAAGCATCTACGTCTTTCCTTTCCTTCCAGGCCTTGCTCTAACGGGACATGTTTCTTCGCGGGTAACAAGCAGCTGTGTCTCTGCTCTCCAGGCTACAGCGGGGAGCTGTGCTCACGCCCGGGATACGACATGAAGGGACTTCTCCACTTGGCTAAGATTATGACGGGCACAGACTTACAACTGCCTCTGCTAAGAGTAAGTATTTCTTCTTCTTCACCTCCTTTCACCATCATAGTTATTATGATGGTCTTTAGGGTTATCATTCTTACCATAGCTTCATCACCATAGCTGTCATCTTAATCTTACATACTGTCTCTATATATGCTAAGAGTTGTATTCCCAGCACGGTTTTTAGCGGCATTTTAAAATAATGCCTAATCTAATTGCAGTTGTCTCACCGCTTTACTTAAGTAATATATAAGCTTTTGAGTGAAGACATTAGAGTTAGTGATATAGAGGTATAGGTAAATAAAACAATAGGTGAAGAAAGCATTATATCAGTTGGTAGATAAATAACGAGAAAAGTGTGGAGAGATAAAAAGAGAGCTAGAGAGAGCTAAAGAGAGAGAGAGCTAAAGAGAGAGAGAGAGAAAGAGAGAGAGAGAGAAAGAGGGAGAGAGAGAGAAAGAGAGAGAGAGAGAGAGAGAGAGAGAAAGAGGGAGAGAGAGAGAGAGAGAGAGAGAGAGAGAGAGAGAGAGAGAGAGAGAGAGAGAGAGAGAGAGAGAGAGAGAGAGAGAGAGAGAGAGAGAGATACTCAAATCGGATAAAAATATTGAGAGATTGATTTCTGTTTTGTAGAAAGAATCTCCACAACCTAGAAATATGGAGAAAAAATTACGTTCCGAATCGCCTACTGTTTAATGCCATCAAATGATCATCGGCATTGTAACTGTGGAAGGGATAGCCCAGCATTTTGTATCATTATCACCAATAATCACTGATACACTGGTACTGTTTTCAGAACCCTCAACAAATCGTCCAAGCCAATATTGACAGCGGCTCCAGCACCTGTGGGGACAACTTTGTCTGCCGAAATGGCGGAGTTTGTGTCAACGGAGAGATGGGTGGATACAGGTAACTGCTACTGTGCTAGTTGTTTTCTCGGCTATAAACTAAAAACAAGAAATCAGATCAAATTTTTGAAGGCTTGAAAACAACACGGCCTATGCTATCCCTGCGTGCGTTAAAATCATCTGCATCCGAAGAGCGAAGTTATTGGTTCTTATTTCTATACCTTTGAACTGTTTAACTAAAGTTACCAGTTTGAAAAAAGTCAGCAGCATACTTGATAATATAACTGCTGTCAATTACTTTTCATTAAGGTAACAAACTATTTAAAAAACGGTTGCTTCCCTTGGTGTCCTCGCACCGGGCTTCTAGTCTTATAAACAGTAGCATATAGGGATTACACATTCTTCTTTAAAAAAAACATTAAAAAGTCTTTTATGCCATGGCAGCAAATATGAATCTTCTAAAAACGGACATGATTAAGAGATACTTTAAACTATTCATTGCACGCTTATTCATAAAAACGCCACCCATTATTGGTGAATCGACGTTAACGGCGTTCATGTTTATAGTTAGATTGCCTTAAGTTGTTACGTAATAAATAGCAGAACCGAAAAGAAAAGCTCTCATGAATTATCGTTTAACTTCGGCTGATGACTAAAATTGGTGTAATTCATTTAGTTCCATATGATTCTTGTGTGAGTGCCGAGATATTTATGAGAATTCAGGCTTGCCACTGTTTGGAGAGCATTATATGAAAGTTCTATGATAGAAAATGAGCTTGTACACTCTCACTTTAGATGATTAGATATGCATGCTTACTTTAGATCCAGATAGCGTGTTCACATCCATTATCCAAATATTTTTCCTCTTTAAAAACGACATAGAATATTAATTTAAATCAATATAATTTTAGTCTCTAAGCACACTTTTACAACTGTTACGAAAACTCCAAGAATAGATCATTATTTAAAGCATGCACGGGTCAGTTTCTTTTTTTTCATCCTGAAATCAACGCAACTGGTTTGACGTTAGCTAATTCCTAATCGTTTTTGCCTATTTCTACAGATGTGAATGCCTCACAAATCAATTCACCGGGAACTTCTGTCAGAACAGGTGTCCAAAACCCTGCCTTAACGGGGGCACATGCGTACGACTCCGCAAAGCAGGCAGCTCAAACCAGACTGGAAATACATTATCACTTCCCGAATCGCAAGTAGCCTATGGCTGCGCTTGCCCTGAGGGTTTCTCTGGTGAGCTTTGCGACAAACGCCGAGGATCTGCGGTTCTAGGCATCACCATCAGCCCTTCTGAACAACCTTTTGCCTCGAAATGAACAATTTCTTAGCTCTCGCAGCTTATTTTGACATAAAGAGTTCTTGCATTTATAATATCTCCAAATATAAAAATGCCACGGCCTCTTCATAGGAGCATTTTCTTCTGGTGCGGAAACACACTGAATACGCATGTGTGAAGACGGTGCAAACCTCAAGCGGCTCTGCTCAAGCCAATCTACAGCCGTATAAGAGGTTTTAATTATATTTCGTCTCACACGGTTCAGAGGCGTCGAAAATCCCTCTTGATGGGTAACTCCTCACAGTGAATTCGATCTCATATATAAATGACAGCCTTATTGTTGGACCAATGCTTGAATATTCTTGAGGGTTTCCATAAATGCACCCGATGCGGCTTTTGCATGTTTTGTTGCATTGCCTTGCAACATATGCAATATACTCATAGCATCCATGTCTCTCATAATAAAAAATATAGAAAATGCTTCTTCAATACTTCTAACATATGAATCAAGAGCGAAACGTAGATGAGACTTTGGCAGAAACATCAGCAGCACTACAAAAACAAGAAAAGCAAGCAACACCAAGACAAGACACAAAGGTTAAAAAAAACTGCAATAAACTAGGTGAAAGAAAACTTATTAAAACATTAACACTGACCAGCATAGTTGTATATATTCTCAAAAAAAAAAAAAAAGGAAATTTATTTGATAGGACTGATTTTTCTTCCCTATCTATCGCATATCCTACATTCGATGAAGATTAAATTTGAATATTGTTAAGACCTTTTTGATTCTCAAGAATGATGAGACAAAAGTTGCCATAAATTGTGCATAGCTTTGATGACAATGTATTTTTACATAAAATTGGAGACAATGTAAACACTGCATCTCAATTATTTGGTAACCGAGAGGTTCATTATGTGAACATATTATAACTATTATCCTATGATGTCGATTTTTCTGTCCCTGCTTGAGATAATGCACGAAATTATTTCGGCAACAACGTAAGAGTGAAAGCATATAATGGGTATGAAAAAAGAGTGGTTGAAAAAGTTCATTTAATTGTGTCAGAGTATTAGGTAGAAAGGGGAGAGACGGAGAGAGAGAAAGAGAGAAAGAAGAGGAAATTATCTGTAAGGAGAAAATATAAGGAAAGGAAAAATGAAAAAACGAAATAAAGGGGGGAGAGAGAGAGAGAGAGAGAGAGAGAGAGAGAGAGAGAGAGAGAGAGAGAGAGAGAGAGAGAGAGAGAGAGAGAGAGAGAGAGAGAGAGAGAGAGAGAGAGACAGACAGACAGACAGACAGACAGATGAGAACTTACAAGATGATTGAAGTATAATGCTCAACTTATTTAAAGCCGGTTACACGCAAAAGTGCTGGTCTAATACAAACTAACGAAGTCATAACTTCCGAACCAAGTGTCTTTATCAAAGGTTGCTTTATGTAAAATTAGTAAGCTAAAATTTTCTCCCAAGGTTATCTTCGTAAAGCCAGAGTTTCAAATAAATTAAACTCTATTATATCGTGAACAGTCTCCTAATTGGTGCCTTTCCTTGGTTCTCAGACCTGAGTTTACCGCTTTGTCTCGAAGGTCGTACATCGTTTTAATATATGATATAAACGCATTTAGGTAATAAGAAAGTTAAAACCAACACAGAAGAAAGAGAAAAGGGTAAATTTAGAGACAACAACACAGACAGGAAAGAGGAGAAAATGAAATAAAAAGAAAAACAGAAAGGAGCGAAAAAAAAAGAGAGAAAGAATGAAAAAAAAAGAGAGACAGAGAAAAAGAGAGAGAGGGCGAGATAGATAGATAGAGATAGAGAGAGAGAGAGAGAGAGAGAGAGAGAGAGAGAGAGAGAGAGAGAGAGAGAGAGAGAGAGAGAGAGAGAGAGAGAGAGAGAGAGAGAGAGAGAGAGAGAGAGAGAGAGAATTGGAGGAGGCAGAAGAAAGGGGATGACTGTGGAATCGGTTGCAGTGAATAATGGGACAAAATATGTAGGCCTACAATATTTCATGCATGAGTTTTCTTGACAGGAAATACAATTCAATTTTTAACCTTTATTACACTTTTCAGAACCATGTCAAAAAGCGCGAGTTTGGGAAGTATATGCTTATTTCACATAACATTTTTTGAAGATTCCACCCCCTCCCCTTTTTCTCCCATAAAAAAAAAGACAACAAAAAACTGGATGAATATGAAATTTGAAACTACAGGTTTTACTAAACCATATTGTTTTATGATTAGACTTGACTGTATAATCATATAAATTATGAATCTGATCAGCTTATAACCCGTGTTAATAAAAATCTGTTTATTCAACTGTGTTTGAATTATTTTGTCTTTATTTAAAACTGCGGACAAAATTTGCCAGTTGGGAAGACTTTAGAAAAGAAATCGATATAATCTCTGTACTTTTTGTTTTCGAAGGAAACTAAACTTGTTCTAAAAATTTCAGAACGAAACTCATGAAAGTCGATATTAACTAGTTTTTATACTTTAATAACATATTAACATTGTATGATTGAAAATGTTTCAAACCAAACTACCAACATCCACATCGAGAGCCTCCTAAAAGTGAATTTTGGGCGAACCGTTGAACTATTACAAGGTTGCCAGAAAGATCAAATGGAAACATTTATAACTTGGAGAGGATGATGCACTTTATACCAAAAATCAAGAAGAGAGGCAGTTATGCAAATGAACATATCCTGTTACTTTTTGGCTCTTTATGAGAAAAGGATAAAAAAAAACCAGCATGAAAGTGTAATGTTGACATCATATATCTCTTAATTTTTTTCTCCATGATTTTTTTAATGTAAAGTCGAATTCAAGTTTTTGTTGGTACAAGATACGCTCTTATAACGATGCATCGAATCCGATTGTCCTTTGTTTCTCTTATTTCACTTCACAAGCAAAAGTGTCAAAAGTAGGAACCACT
This sequence comes from Elysia crispata, assembly GCA_033675545.1. Taxonomy (NCBI): domain Eukaryota; kingdom Metazoa; phylum Mollusca; class Gastropoda; family Plakobranchidae; genus Elysia; species Elysia crispata. Next base: position 89,395 of record JAWDGP010007237.1, on the reverse strand, counting down.
TGAAGTAGTTTCATAGATGACCTTAGTCACAAAAAAACCCAACAAAACAAAACAAAAAGAGAAAAGAAAAAACCAAATAGTAGAAGTAGTCGTAATAGTCGTAGTAGTAGTAGTAGTAGTAGTAGTAGTAGTAGTAGTAGTAGTAGTAGTAGTAGTAGTAGTAGTAGTAGTAGTAGTAGTAGTAGTAGTAGTAGTAGTAGTAGTAGTAGTAGTAGTAGTAGTTGTAGTAGTAGTAGGATTAGTAGTAGTAGTAGTAGTAGTAGTAGTAGTAGTAGTAGTAGTAGTAGTAGTAGTAGTAGTAGTAGTAGTAGTAGTAGTAGTAGTAGTAGTAGTAGTAGTAGTAGTAGTGGTAGTAGTAGTAGTAGTAGTAGTGATAAATCAGCTACTTATCCTACTCTTCCACTAGGACTTCTGTTACTGCAGTTGTTACAGATTTTAGTACCAACGCTACTGCAATACTAATGAACAAGAAGGTTGATACTGCTATTAGTAATAAAACTCGCATCATAAAATTACATTTTATATGGCTTAAAATCCCCTTTCAAAATTTATTTCTTCGTTTCTGTTAAATGCATTTTGACATGACTGGAAACTGTCTCAGATCTATCAAATAAAATCTTGACCTTTGCCGGGTTTAGTCACACAAATATAACAAACGGGAAGTAGTTTCGAAATATAGCAAACAGACGAGTTTGGTCGATCCCATATGTATTTCCGACGCATCAAGACGTTATATCCTGGTTGTAGCCTTGACAGACAGAAACTAGGAGTTCACGAGTACTTAGGTTAAGGGTCGATGATTTTTAACCGAGATTCCAGTAACCGAAGATGCGCCGAATAAAGCAATAGCCAAATAAGCGACTAATAATCTGTTATCCACTACTATATTTTTATATTTATCTGATTTTCAGCCGCACAGTTCAAAGTAACTACAGAACCATGAAAGTTAGATTTTGTCGAAAGACGAGCCATATCGATCAAAGAAAAATGAATTTCTTGTACCGTAATCTTATGTTTTAGCGTGTGTCAAAATTCCTAGCGGCCTATAAATATAGCTTTTGAATGCTTTAGGATATCCAAAAGCTGCGAAACCCCGCCCTACGAACGGGAGCCTAGTGTCAACTTGCCTGTGGTGGGGTGCGTGTGTGTATTAAATAGCCTTATAAATAGTCTTGATATATATCCTTTTACTTGCTCCTCCACCTAAATCATAAACTTTTGATTTGAGTAGATGCCGTAGATCTAGAACTTTTGGCCAAGTAACTTTTAGATTCATTATTTAGATCGCACACTATAATATGTAGATCATTTTATTTTAGACGCTTTTAGGTCTACCGTCGCCTACATCGTATGCATACTTTTAGTTCACTTCCTGCTATCTCTGTAAAGCTGTGCTTACAAGTAGTTCGCACATATTTCTTTGTCTTTTAAGATAATAATAATTACATTTTTGCCTTTAATTTTCCAAAAACACTAGTTCAGTGAAAAATATTACCACCACAGTCTTTAGGACAATTTACAACTTCTTGCCAAATTTGACGCCCGTAGGTGGTCTAGAAATGCTCGATTAAATAGTCCTCTTTTCGCCCAGCTCTATTTTATATAGATAAGCTGAAAACCCCTTTCTACAAACGAGACCCAGGTGTCAAACTGCCGAGGCTGGAGTGCGTGTGTGTATTTAAGGAGGCTTGTAAATGGTCTTGATATATCTTCTTTTACTTACATGATCCATTAGGTCTCCTTTACCTAGAATCTATATATCTCGATAATTCTAATTCTAATCACAACACTTAGATATAGAATTTAATTCCTTTTGGAATAAAGGAAATGGATTTAATACTCTATTCTTTCCCAATCTGCTTTTAGATTCTTTTAAAGGCTAATAAATTAGAAAGCTCGGAGTTTTTAAGAGCATAAAAGGGCACTGTCTTGCAGGAATTCTCAGCCAGTAAGTTATGCACCTCAAATCGATTGATAAAGACTTCCGTTGTTAAAGAATCTCAAAATGGCGCGCAAAATTAGTGACCGTAAGTCAGCCTATGTCGACGAAACAAAGTATTTTAGTGAAATCCAGGAAAGCAATTTGTGTTGATTTTTTTTTAATCTTTAGAACCTAGTCATATTAATATATATATATATATATATATATATATATATATATATATATAGATGATGTAAAAATATTTACATACATTTTCCCCACTTATTTGCCGTGCATCGATGAAACAAAAATTAGAATCCATGTTAAATCTAGATACTTTCGAGTTCGTTTGGCACATTAACTTTTAACATAAATCTCATTTCTCATAATTATCAATAGGAAGAGGGTTTCACAAAATGTTGTGTAAAGCACTGCTTTGCCAGTATATAAAGTAATAGCATCTGTTCTGACAAATCTAAACATTAAAAAAAGATGGTGCTATTACCAACTGCTCAGAAGTGCGTAATGCAAAGATGAGAAAGAAAATAAATATTTTGTCGTAAAGTATTTCTTCAGACGTTCTTCAGTCTATGCTTCAGTACCAAAATTCTTTGACGTTTATATTTTTTAAAATAGAAATATGGGAATTCTGTCGTTTATATCACATTCCAACAATTCTTATATAAATATTTTGTCGTAAAGTATTTCTTCAGACGTCTTCTAAGTTCTTCTGTGTTAGACACAGTTATATATTTACAAGCATTGTCGTCCGTTCAAATGCACAGGTGGAAAGTACAATGACATTGAAGAAACGGCAACTTGACAAAAAAATCTAAAACAAAACGAACAAAAAAAACCAAAAAAAAAACGACTTATATCCTCCAGAGCCATACCACTACAAAAGAAAAGCAAACTTTTCAACAATAACAGATTATATATCCTCCAAAGCCACTCATAGCACAGTCATAGTACAGTCCTGAGCCATTGGAATTCTTCTTACGTTATCACGAAGACGTTCTTTAAATGAAGGAGAGATCTCAAGCATAAAAGTAAACTGATTTTGAGTGCAGTCCTTTCAGCAGCTCTCTCTCTCTTCCGTTTATCTCTTCACAGAGACCATAATGTTTTGCCACTGATCCATTCCAAGTATAATGCAATGCTCGACCTGATGTGGTGAAAAAGTGTTCTCCAATACAAAAGTAAAAATGATCTCAACGACGGCTCATGCTATGTTTCCATAGAGATAGCATTTCATGTACACGTTGTATAGTTTAATTACTCATGAAGTTTATGACTTATCAACTTTCCAAATTTCGAGCCACTGTCCTCTTGAAAATATCGGTTTTGTATTAATGCGAATGAAGAATAGGAAGGTTATTCAGTATTTGGCTGAGCTTGCATAAGGTATTATAAGTGGCAGAAAGTGAGTGCAATAGAAAAAAAAGCAAGTGATATTGACTTTCACATATCCACAACGGAAAAGTTTTCACCATTGCGTAATTTAGTTACTCATCACCTAGAGTGAGTGTCCGTAAAAGCTACGCCGAGCCCTCAAGACGTCATTTGACTGCGCCATTCGCCCTTTACTGCTGTAAGAGGCTGAAGGGTTGTGGCACTTTCCACAGCAGTCACACTTGTAGGGAGAATTCTTTAGCGAAGGCTCATGGTAAGTATGCAGATTTTGTTTATTTTTATCCAAGTTTTCAAAAGTATTAAAACATTTTGAACAATTAATCAAAAATATTAAATCTTTATCAGAGTTTGCAATATTTAAAAAACCAAACCGAATGAATGTTTATAGTTTCTTAACGGTTGACTCCTTTCTCTTACTAGGAGTAGAGTTAAAAAAATTCATTAGAAGAGAGAGAAATGTTATGTTTAAATCTAGTTTTTTACATGTAAAATAGAAATAATGTACAAAATTGTGATCCATTCTCCAAATATAAACTTCTGCTACTCTTTTTCTCTTCTCTCTTTATTCAATTTAATCCCCCCTTTCTTCATGCGAAATCTATTAACTTTTTTTATTTCTTCAATTTCTATATCTCTTATCTTTGCTTTTAATTTCTCTTTCAATCTGCTTTTCTCTTCTCACACTTAAAGACTTTTCTAAAGCTCTTTATTTTACTTATCGTGTGCCATCTTCCAGACTATCTTATTTTGAATCATTTTTTAAACTTAGTTTCGGACTTAAAAGCAGAATGCCATAGAGCCTTCATTAGAGGCTTGACGGCTCTGTTAAGATCTTGCTCTCTAAGTTAAGACAAATTGACTGGAGCAGGTCTGCAGGATGCGCTCTGGCGTCATAGCTGCACTTGAGCCAGCACATCGCTCAGTCTCCCAACACCTAATTTAGTGTAGGTGGAACCTGAGTTTACTGTATGACTAGACGAAATGCGCATAACAGTAGTGTCAAGCACAACACCTATCACAATTGCAAATGGTCCAAAGAAATGATGAATGGTCGTTATCAT
>JAWDGP010007237.1:72500-80000 GCA_033675545.1 Elysia crispata | reverse complement strand
ACCGGCGTAAACTATTTACACTGTTTACATGTCTTTTTTATTTGATTATCCGCTACGCAATACACGCAAAGACCAGTCATAAACCTAAGTTGAGATTAATTAAAGAGGGAATAGGATCAAAAGCCGTCCTTGGGCAACAGAAGGCATAAATTGTTAATTTTAAAAGCTATGAATTGAGAAGAGTAAAGTATTTAATGCACGATCAAGTATGCTTCAAATATACAATAACAATACTACTTTTAATTGTTTATGCTCTATCCTCACGGAATATAATTTTTACTTTCATTTGGTGTATGTTTACATAAGCATCTTGCATGGTATTCTAGAGAGAGATAATAGTTATCTCTGGGCAGATACCGATTTAAACAATGTGGGGAAAAAATTTTTTTTGGATATACCAGATCTGGAGCGGGGTGGAGCTACGTTTTTTTAAACTTCTAAGAAAATTCCGATCCCAACACTTTGACATTAAATACAGCATCATTAAATAAGATAGAGCACGCACAATCAAAATCTTAAAATATCGCTGCTTTTTATACATAAGTTTTTTTCTCATTTGTCTGACCCACAGCGCAACGATTTCAATCGACTACATCCGCAATGAAACACTTCTAGGAAGAGCCAATTTGCCATTTGCTACTAGAGATCCCTCTAAAAAAGGTAAGAAAAATAAAGAAAGCCTTTTTAAGTCATCAGGACAGCCATGAAAATATTTCATTAGCGCTAGATTTAACTTTTGTATCTGGCTTTCTAAAAGCGATTGATACTTTCGTCATCATTACAAATGTTAGCGACAACGTGAAATTATCATCAGCTTCTAAAGAGTGGATTGACTGTCATTGACCGTTCTTCGTTCAAGGCGCTAGGACGGTTGTACTGATGCGTAGCACTCACTTAGAGGAGAACAAAGAAATAATAAAAACAACTGCCCAGCTATTGCACGTGATGCAAATGAAGTGCAACCATGGCTTCATGCCACTCTTTACTTGAATATTATCATACGTACATGTAAAGGTGGAAATTCCGGCTTTGTGTTTGGTAACAAAACGAATTATAAAAAAAAATGACATAAGGCACGAGGCAGGTTTATTTGGTGACAAAAGTGATATCACGCAAGATTGGCTCGAGGACCTGCTTAAAACTAAGACAAGTGGTCCTTATGTTGTTGGTTGAGTTAGCGTTGTTCAAGGCATTCTAATGTGTTGGCTACTTAGCGAAAAAAGTTATAATTACTATAACAAAAGTTGGTTTTAGTGCACGGAAAGATGAAAAAGAAAAAGGGGAAGAAGAAGAAGAAGAAGAAGAAGAAGAAGAAGAAGAAGAAGAAGAAGAAGAAGAAGAAGAAGAAGAAGAAGAAAAAGAAGAAGAAGAAGAAGAAGAAGAAGAAGAAGGAGAAGAAGCAGAAGAAGAAGGAGGAGGAGGAGGAGGAGGAGGAGGAGGAGGAGGAGGAGGAGGAGGAGGAGGAGGAGGAGGAGGAGGAGGAGAAGAAGAAGAAGAAGAAGAAGAAGAAAAAGAAGAAGAAGAAGAAAGTTAATTTAAGTGAAGGGAATGTTATCTCGAAAGTAGCACTGGAAAAGAGGTGATACAAATAATGATAATCATGATTACGAAAGCGTAATAAATGATACTTATAGAAAGAATGAAAGTGATGGTGTTGAATTTAGTGTGGTATGCTGATTTAAATATAAGTTCTGCGGGTATTGGAATGTAGATTCATTTAATTCCATCACACAGTAGCGCGAAAAGATACACTAAGATTTTATACCGCATCCTTCATGGACGATATCAGAATGCTCATAGACTATTACCCTTTACCTGTATGACTTGGGCCCGTTTATTTCTTTACAAGCTGTTTTCTTGAATCTCTGCCCTTTTTGCATCTGTAAATGTTTGATATCTTTCGACTTTCTAGCAGATCGTCAATAGTTTTGTAAAGCTGACCAAATACAATTATTGTGAATTGCCGAGAACCTTGACTATTACTGCTCTTTAACTATCGATGCTATAACTTTAAAATGATTGCATAGCATTCTTTATAGATTTTAGTTTACCCAGATATCTTTCTTTTTGATCAACTATTTCCGCTTTCGATTTTTGTTGCTTATTTTTCGACCTACCTTTTTATTCGTTAAAAAGACGACTTTGTATTTGTTTGAGAAATTAATAAATGCAACATAAAGTTTTGAACCCAATACATAATTAAATTCCTTTAAATTCATTCTCATGTTAAAATTAGTAAATGGACTTTTAGAAAGAGCTATAATAAGCTCTGCTTCAAGCTTTTGCCAGCGCATGAGGCAATACCTTTTGCGATGAGAAACGAGAAACATATCGCTTAAAAGAACCGACGCTATTTTCAAGTCTCCTTGGAGATCGATCCTCAATAAGTTAAAAGGAAAAAGATCGTAAGAAAGAAAAAATAAAGATAAAATCATCTTACAAATTGATATTTATTTCTCATGAATGCTTCCGATGTTTGACAGAGTTCATGGCTTTTTACAAGTTTTTTTTTTAGCTCTTCGTGAATTAGCGTTGTAGATATAGATAGATTTGAGTGTGCCTGTTAAAGTCGACCCTTCCGACCCAAGGAGCCATATAAACTCGCAGTCCGTAGCCTGTCGATTGTATATCTGAGGGTTCCGGGTCAGTTAAAGCAACCAATGCAGCACAAAGTCTATTGCAATACCATCTCAGGAATATTGTCTGTTGGTTAAAGAAGCGCAAGCTGTGAGTAAAATTGATGTGCCAAGACATTTGAATGACTTTATGTAAACTATTTTACTGGTGGTGTTAAAAGAAAGGATTCCAGAACATAAAGTTTAGGTCTACCGCGGCATGCAACAAAATGATGAAGTTGTTAAGATGCGGGGTACCACTATTCTCTCGCTATTTCTCTTTGAACTCAGAGCTAAATGTCTATCTGGATTCTGAATTTTATTTTGTCTCGAAGCAGGGATACCTCTAAAACCGACTGTGATTCCAACTTCTACGACAAAGGATGTTGGCAAATCGCTTTATCTTCGAAAAAAGTTCCAGATATGAAGATCTTTGTTCGTGTTGATTGTGAAATGAAAATGCGGATTTTCTAGAACTAGGCACGTCTTCCTTTTATAGTAGATGCCTCTTACATCACGAAAGTAGGAAGTTCTGGCACCCAATTGCTTGCTACGCAAGTTTCTATCAATTCTAATTGGATTTTTTTATCTAGATATTTTTTTCGCATCGTCTAGGAATATTGGTGTCAGACATTCACTTGTTTTATCAGTAAATGTCACCATGATTGCTTTTAACCAAACTTGCCTGCTTTATACTTAAACATGGTTATATTCATTGAATGATTTATGACATGAAAGAAAAAAACCCTTTCTTAATAACGGTCTTTATGATAAGAATTGTTTGCCAAATCCAAGTCTAACTTCAGTATATCAGCCTGAATTTCTGATCGCTTCCAGAGAGACAATATTTGCCCTATTCAAATAAATGGATTGATTTTAAGGATACCTTAAGACCGAATCAGCCAATAACGTTCCTATGTAAAAAATATAAAAAAAAATCTGAATTAAAAAATTTTCAGGTAAAAAGAGCAAAATCAAGCAAAATCAAGCTGCTGATATTTCTTTTTAATTCCTACCAGATGAAGAAATAATGTGGTGGTTGCTGTACGTCGCAGTCCCTGCCGCCGTAGCGGTGGTGTTACTGGTCACCATAATCTGTATCGCTAGATGCTGTAGATGCTGGTAAGGAAATTAAAACAGCATTAATTTTGTTCTTCGCAACGTTTTCAATCTATAGTTATTTGAAACTTTATTAGGTTTGTAAAGGTTTGAATTTTTATAGTTTGGCCAATACTAAAGCAGTGATGTGTTGGCTAATGAAGTGACATGCTCTAATACTTTAAACTGAAATTTACTTTCTCAGCGATAACGTTTAAGCAAAAAATATTTTTCTGTGATTCTCAAAAAATCTTAACAGTCTTGCTGAAACATGATATCAAAACGAACTCTTTTCTCAAGGCGCAAAAAGAAAGTGTCCAACAAGAAAACACCCAAGACTGGCGAGGAGGCTGGAAAGAAGACGGGATCTAGCACGGCCTCACCCGAGTCAAGCGGTTTAGATCGCAAACATAGCCTTCAAACCCGTCAATGGGTTAAGGTGAGTTGATAATCTTAAAGTGTTTATAAGACTGTTTACCAAATGAGTAACTGCTTTCACTTGCCACTCGTCCTCTGAATTACATGATGTGAACAAAATCAGTCATTTCAATTTATTTTCTATCCTTAGAACACTTTGGAATGTATCGATCTTGACCCGGAGACGTCCACATATGACCACCCGCTGGTTTCTTCGCCCACTTACGACACCCCTCGAGATATGAACTCCCCAGTCTCTGCTCTAGCCGTCAGCAGCAGTGCCCGCAGCCATTTCTACATGGAGTTTGTCGACAGGCCGCCGAGCTCTGCAAGCTCAGATGCACCCAAAAAACGCAGCAAATCCACGTCAACAATGCTAGGTACGAAATGCAAGGACAAGAAACTTAAAAAGTCCCGCACGAACCCAAGCATGCACACCGTATCTGCTGAGTTACCAGCTTCCGTCAACAATCAAGAAATCCGTGAACCTCCGAAACCTTGCAAGATAAAGCCACCGATAAATTTGATTCACAAGAGCGCGTCTCTTCCCAGCTGCCAACAGCAAAAACAACCGCTACCCAGTCTACGACAGGAAACGCCACCAAATACGCCGCTTGCAGAGTTGCATCAGAAGCTTCAGGGAAAATTGCTGCAACAGCAGCAACTTCAGGCTGAAGGACAGACAGACTTGGACACGCCACTTTACGCTAACACTGAAGACTTGACGAAATTGAAAGGGAATGCTAGAAAAATGTTTCCTATGCTTTAAAACGATCTATGGATCTATTTAATCTTTTTGCCGAACCAGTTGAATAATACCAGACTTAACAGCTCATAATAGTACGATATGTTGTCATCCGTATTAATGAGAAATATGGGTAACGTATTTCAAAGAGTTTTTAGAATATGAATAACTCGAGAACTATGATTATAGTAGGTAGCTAAACACAAATTGATATGTTGGTGCCAAGGAAAATTTGATCTGTCTGGATCCCTGACATATGAAACTGTTGCGATGTATTATGGTTATTGCTTAATGCGAATGTTTTATCGGCGCTACGAAAGCTCAATCCAGATAATCTCAGACCTGAGTCTATATCTATTGATCTTTCTGTAAATATTGTTATAAAGATAGATTGGCAAAGTTTGGGAAGTATTTTCCATTTTGCCATAAAAAATATTTTATTTCTTGTTCATTTTTACACTCGAATAAAAGTACATTAATTTCAAAGTTTGTAGACATTTAAACATAATTCGCACGAGAAATCATATAACAATCGTCTTCACTTCATCAGTGTTATTTATCTTTTGTCTTCACATGCTTAATATATTTCTCAAAAGAGATCACGAATGCTCACAAAAAAATTAATAGAAGAAGACACACAGCCAAGGAACCAAGCTACTAGCTAAAATTAATGCTTTCATTCTTGGGAACTTAACATTACCCTGAATCCGTAATATTCTTTCAAGTGCTTACAGCATTGGCACAGTGAAGAGAGGGCTTAGGGGTCCGCAATCCGTCTAGACAAACAAGGCGCAATGAGCGCACTACATCTAGGATTAGATATAAAGTAATCTAACATCTGAAATTATAAACTTAGAGATGCTTTGGACATCGCTAAGATTGTGATACGATATTGCGCATGTGGTTTCATGGTAATAATTATGAGTAACTATTGTTTATGTTGTGGATGCTGTGACCCCACTAAAGGTTATCACCTCTTGTGCCAGAGAGTGCTCGCGACCGCGATTGCCTTCTAATGTGAGATACAGTCAGCTAAAGGGATGCGCATAGGGAGGGAAAGAGGGCTGCAGTCGAACGGGAAGATTAATAAGCCACTGTATCGACGGTAGGTCAGAAATGTTTCGCTCAGTGTGAGCGTGGAGACAGCGCCACTGTCTTATTGCCCGCAATTTACCCGCTGTCTCGCAAATCGATGAAAAGTGCGGTCTCGACCCAACTCTACCTTTATAAAGGTCATCATTTAAAGATCATTATAGACTACCTTCCTAATTTTCAGGCCATATTGTTTATTCTTGATGTTGAGAACGTTGTGTCTTATTTCCTCAGCCAATGGCTTGTATTGGTCATTGTGGTAATATGATACAAGAGTCTTACAACAATGAGATATCACCCATAATATTAAACTCTCTAAAAAAATGTACACTATTGACAGGAAGAACACACGTCAAAAGATCTAAAAAAAAACAAAAAACCAAAAGAACAAAAAAAAAAAAAAAAAAAAAAAGCATGGGAATGGTTTGTTATAAGTATTTTGCGCAGTTTCGATGCGGACACATACGTCTAATCAAATCTTATAACTTTTTGAATGAAAATTTTTAACGATTTGCATACCGCAGCTGAACAGCTCAGGCTGTACTATACATTTACGTCAAGTTATAGGGGCAATCATCAAGTAACACTGGGTGACAAGAGGGTTGAAAAAAAAATCTACCGATCCATGAGAAAAACATACATTGTGCTTAATTTCATGTTATAATTTATCTAGTGTTTTCGGGTTATTTTAATTGGTATGGATAATAAAATCCATTAATTGCTTTTAGAAATGAAAAATCTTTCTTGAAAAAGAAAAATTGTAAGCAAAGTAGTGTAGATATGACACAGTATTTTCTTATCCAAGACAAAACCAGTTGTTCACTTATAAATAGTGCTCCGCGCTTATCGATTCATGATCACAACAGATAACACCAAGGTACTATTTTGGGATTTAAATTTGTGTGAATGACAGATTACTCAAAAACTATAGTACGCTTCACTGGATAAAGTTTAAATAATTGTGATCTATTAGAAAAAAATATAGTTATTTTATAAGAAGATGGTAACGCTGAAAAGATATTTAATAACTTGAGAGCACGGTGAATGTACAGCCATATCATGCCAAGCAACAACTCCATCAAGTGCAATTTTGAGATATTTGTTTAGAACATCGGCTTCATGATGCAGCAGTTGATAGTTTAAAATACTTTCTACAAATTAATAAGTACACTTAAAAAAAAAAAAAAAATTTATGTCACATTTTTATTTGAATTAGTTTTCTGAAGACACACAGGAACAGATAAATAAAAAAAAAAAAACAGATTAAAAAACCCTTGAATGAATCCATTTTCAAATGATTTAGAGTTTGATGTTTTGCAATATTTTAAATGAACTCATGATACATTGTATAGTCCGTGGTTCCAAAAGATACAGTTATCCTCATAGCCAGAAGATTCAAACATGCTTCCTCAGGTGCCTCCAGTTTTACCCGGAGAAGACATGAGCGTCTTCGTTCTTTCTGGTCAATAGCGTCACGTTCTTCAAATCGGAGTCAAAAAGTAAAATGATCTAGGACGTGAAGAATTTGAAAAA
>JAWDGP010007237.1:47500-67500 GCA_033675545.1 Elysia crispata | reverse complement strand
GAGAGAGAGAGAGAGAGAGAGAGAGAGAGAGAGAGAGAGAGAGAGAGAGAGAGAGAGAGATAGATAGATAGATAGATAGACAGATAGATAAATACATAGGTAGAGAGAGATAGAGATAGAGCTGGAGATAGAGATAGAGATATATAGATAGACAGATAGATAGATAGATAGATAGATAGAGATAGAGATAGAGAGAGAGAGAGAGAGAGAGAGAGAGAGAGAGAGAGAGAAGGAGAATGAAGGAGAAAGAGTGAGAAAGAGAAAAAAGAGAAAAAAAACTCGAAGAAGTATTCTTAATAAATTCCATCAAGAATGATTCTATGTCTAAAAAGCATCTCCAACAAATATTGTATTCCCTCATCCATGCTATTTTAAACTAAAGAAAACAAAATATTCTGATAGTTTAAAAGCAGTATGAGAACTACCTATGGGAAGAACGAAGAATGAAGGAAGATAAACAGAGAAAGGAGAAACACGAAAATATGAGAAAGAGAGAAAGAGAGAGAGAGAGAGAGAGAGAGAGAGAGAGAGAGAGAGAGAGAGAGAGAGAGAGAGAGAGAGAGAGAGAGAGAGAGAGAGAGAGAGAGAGAGAGAGAGAGAGAGAGAGAGAGAGAGAGAAAGAGAAAGAGATTGAGAAAGAGAAAAAAAGAGGAAAAAAAGGGAGAAAGATAATATTAAATGGTTTGAAAATTCTTCCACAATAAAAATATACAGTGTCCAAATTACATACACTTTGTTTCTACTTTGTAAAACATTAAAAATAAAGTACACCTGAAATCAATTTTATATATATTATGCGACAAAAAAAAAATTCAAAACGCAACAATCCATTTATCCGACGTGATGTAATCAGTTTACCAAGCATCCGTGTTGTAACAAAGAAATAATGTAGATGTAGAACTTCAGCGTAATTTTCGAACAACTTAAAACCCCTCCTCAATTTCTGTATTTTTTTTTATCTAATGGAAAGACATATTGCCAACATACTGTGAAGTTTTTATAAGGAGCGCCATTGATTAGTTCGAATTTTTAAAGTTACGTCTATTTCGCAAAAAGATACAGAATCTAGATTCAGATCTAGCTCTGAGTGTTGAGAAAGTTTTCAGGGAAAGCAGCGTCATAACTTAGGTGCTCTGATAGACCATGCGTGCGATGTGATCATCTGCATGTTTTATTGTGGAACCTGTCTTCTTATACAATATCTATCTCCAGATTTTTATGTAGGCGCAGAAATAGTTTACATAGCACTATTTATTACCAGCTTAAACAGATCACCTTCACAAGATCATATAACAGATTAGAAAAAAGAGTATTTATCGGCGCACTTTGTATATGAGATTGTCTATATAATCAAGTGAATAATTTTAGAATACCTTTTCCCTCTCTAAAAATTCTTAATAACCTGTCTAAGTAGGTGTAAATACAAATAATTTGTAAGGTTTCAGCTTGCAATTGATATCAAATTTTGAGTGAAATAAAAAAAGGCTATTCTTGACTTAACTAAAACTTTCTTTTGACACTTTGGTTATTTTTATCGAAAAGATCTTTTGAAGGTGTGAACTGTTGGTTGATTTCTTTTTTTAAAAATTTTTTTTCATCAAAATGTGATTTATAATCGAAATTATAAATTAAAACTGATAAGATTTTGAGATTCATTTTTTAACTATGTGGTTATGTGCCTCCCGAATAAAAATCTATGTGATTGATGCATCACGCAAAAGAGCAGTCCTCTACGCACAATGAATTGTCATTTAAATGAACTCAATAACTGGTGAAAACAGAAAATTTGTTTTAAAATATGTAAACTTAGATCTAGATATCTAGTTAGGTCTAGATACAAGATATAGATGTATAAGGCATTAATTGACATTGATACACTTTTTAATTTGGAGTTTATTAACAGATTAGGTTTGTTGATGTCTTATATGATGGTGATGCTTTTTCAAAATTATGACAAGAAAAGGTTGCAGATTGAGTAATCTATAGAGGGAAGGCGTCGATTTCAGGCCGTCATTTAGGTAAAATTTGTCACAGTTTCTCCATTTTTGGGTATTGTGAAGCCTGAAAAAAATGTTCACTCAAATCTCAGTAGAAATTTAACCTGTACATCTTAAAAATGGATCGAGAAAAATGCTGATAGTGTACCCGTTTTAAGCTTATTGGCATGGAAATAAAGTTTGTTGTGACCAAAACTATTATGCCGGGCGCCCTTAGAGACCGCAGAAAACGAAAGTGACATATTATTCGCTCAGTCGGGACATCTGTGTACTGATTAACCTGTGGTCGGATCTTTCCACTGAATATTGCCTAGGTCTATTAGGATTGTCTAATGTTATTGTACTCAGGCTATGAAAACTTGAAACTTTTTTAAACCCAGTAAAAAAAAACCCAACATGTTTTAGACTGGTGTCGGCATGGTTTTAGCAATACTTATAACAGCTATGCAGGAATGTATCCACTGAGTGAACCTGACGTAAGATGCTGTAACTAGGCACCCGTGATGAAAGTAATCTAGCACTTTCGCATTCCCATTAATAAAAACATTATCCTAATATTCTGGGAAATTTTTGGAAGGAATTAAATTGATAAGTTCAACTTTTTAAGTTATTTCTATTGTGTGACAAAATACAGAATCCAGATCTAGATCTAGATCTAACTAACTTTGATTTCTAAGAACAGCTCTCTAGTTACCGGCAGGTGTGCAGAGAATGAGACAGACAAATATTATTGGATGAAATTAAGAAGTTGGTTCTGTGAATAATTGCCCATTTATTTGAGCGTACATGATAAGGAACATCTAAAGAAAAGATATATGAACATAATGAGATTTTTTACAAAATAACTTATTTTGGGTACGAAATAAATGAAAGAAAGTGTTTAGGTAAAAGCCTTTTAATGCAAATAGGCTTCTTTGAATCTAAAATGTGATATGCAAAAAATATTCTTGAAATCTCTGGCAGGCCGAGTTCTTTTAATGTTACGATCTATTATAACTAAAGTTAAACAATTAAAACACTCTTGATATTGTAAAAGTAAAAAAAAAAAAAAAAAAAAAAATTTTCTAATAAAACCCATGCTAAAAAACTACATGCTAAATTTCTTTAAAATCTCTTATCATAATTTAATAGATATTGGGCCGATTCTACAAAGCACACCTAAAGTTAGGAACGCTTCATAGAATCTGCGCAGTAACCATTGTGTTTAACCATTCTTTTCCTGAACCCACTATAATGTCCAGACTAGCATGATGCACGGTAAAACTATTCCACGTGACAAGCAGGCAAACCATTAACTCACGCCCGTTGGCCACGGCTATGATGTCCTTCTGTCTGTGCTCCTTATCTCTGCATCTGAAGCCAATGAGGAGCTCGACATGAGTGACGTTACAGCTCGTATCCATAGTCCGCTTGAACAGCACACTGTGCCGGGTTCGCAAAGCTGTGGAAACGGCAGATCGATTTCTTGGTTTTCATATTGTGAAAGCCAGTCTATGGGAAGGTGATATTGGTTTTTTTCTTTTTTTTTTCTTTTCTAGCACACGATCAAAGGCAGAAGCCGAGAGTCAGTTGATTCGACGGATTTTACCCCCACACACTGATACCGATGCTCTATGTAGGTACGCACTTGAATAGAAGATAAGGATGCTGTTATATAAAGCTTTATTATTCTTCCCCATCCATTTATATTTTTCCAGCACATGACCTGGAGACGGTTCATATAATGTTCAGTTCACCCTTCCCCAAATAAAAAAACCAAAAAAAAAAAAAAACCAAAAAAAACTAACCCCCTCAACACCCCCCCCCCCAAAAAAAAAAAAAAAAACAACAAAAAACAAAAAAAACCCCAAAACAAAGCAAACAACAAAACAAAAACAAAAAACAAACATCTCCTTAAACTTTCATTTCTCATCGATAAAACATGGAGCAACAAGAAATAAAGACGCTCACTGTTGTAGTCTTTTGTTTTCTAATAAATAAATGAGGCAAACTAAGGAAATTATAACCAATTTCGGAAAGAAAATAACCAACTACCCCCCTCCCCCCCCCCCCCCTCGCCACAAAGTTGACGAAATCGAAACGTATAGATCTTTAAGTGTAATTTAACAATGAACAACAAGTTAGACTAAGAAGCCCACTCCATGGCTGTTTCTAATAACGTAACTTTCTGTTCTATATTATAAAGAAAGTAATATTTGATTCTTTTCACCTGGGCAATGCGCTCTTTCGTCTCTTTAATAAAGCTACAATCGAGAGTATCATTTTTTACTTTGGTTTGTTGAGGAAATTACATAAGTGATTCAAAATAAAAACCACTAAAATCTGGAAACAAAAGCACCTCTTTCCTAAGATTGAAATGGAGGGCTACTTGTGTAAAATATCAAAGTAAGATAACCTTGATTTTAAAAGAAAAAGAAGTCACCTTTTCCCTCACTAAATAAAGTCACTAAACATTGACATGCGGGCTTGAGAGTTATGGAAAATCCTTCTTATTTTGTTCTCTTAAACTTTTTAAATATTTCTCTTCTTTGATCTTTCCTCGAGGCTACTTTTTGATTGTAGAGGAACATACATAGATAAGAAATTTGAGCATGGTTATTGTTTTTTTTATAAACCTTATGCGATCCTTGTGAACC
Organism: Elysia crispata; assembly: GCA_033675545.1. NCBI lineage: Eukaryota > Metazoa > Mollusca > Gastropoda > Plakobranchidae > Elysia > Elysia crispata. The sequence goes on along the minus strand of JAWDGP010007237.1, from coordinate 62,867 downwards.
GCAATACTTCTTTCACTTATGACATTTAAGTTATATCTTATCTAATCCCACTTACCAAATACTGCATTGTTTTGCAAAGCTTTTTGAAAACAATGTTAGAAAAATAGGAAAATATGCACCTTGGTTACCTAGGACCCTAATGTTTCAACGGCATGTCAAAAGTCATAAATGGTCTTATTGATAAATTGGGTGAGGGGGGGGGGGGGCATGTGAGCGTGGGAAAACGACAAGATGGACAACTTAACTCCACCCACCTAATAAGATAACGCTTTTTTAGCTGCCAGCTTGCATATCATTATCCTTGTAGTAAAAACATATTTTTCTATATATTCAAGTTTATAATGACTGAAACAAAATTTTTCATAAAGACCAAAGTTGTTATTGATTCCATTGGCTCTTAAACAAAAAATGTTAAAGTGACGGAATTTTTGGCTGTTTCACTTTTTATGATTTGATTTTTCTTTAGATTTCACAAATTTGAACTTTGGCTGAGAAAAGTACCCATCGTTCAAAGTCATACCTATGAATGTAAAAATCGACGCCAATTCAGTAATACCGAGTCTACTAATAACATTTCCTGAATTTACTGATTAAACTTTAGGTGACGAAAACAAATATGTTTGTGCTTAATTTTTTTCCTTGAAGAAGCAGGGGCTGGGGTATGCACTGATGCTTTTTAGCCTCCCTCCCACTCTCTCCAAAGAAATTAATCAAACATAAAAGGCGTGAGCTTTATGTTTTAACGCAACCATTTCAAAATTTTAATCACTATTCTTGTCGTATTGTATTATACATAAAATATTTACCAATGAAGGAGAAGCATTCACGTTGGCTACAAATACATTTTTTTCCAAATTATTTTTACTGTTTCAGATTTTTTAAAAGGGGCTTGAAAAAGCGTAGCGTAAAATTACTCGCAACAATTTCTATAAGAGAGCTCATTTTCAAAGATGGAGGAAAATGTGTGCATCATAAAAGTAAAAACAAAAACAAAAAAAAAAAACGGGGAAAAAAATCTACGGATAAATCTTTATAAACAAACATGCTTTTGAAACACACCTGAGCTAAACTCTTCAAATAAATTCAAACATATCACAATCAACTGTACAAAAGATTTCTACATTTATACTTTCCTACCCGGAGCATACGCTCTAATCGCCCAGTTGGCAGATGAAGAATCCTCCATCAGATCAGCTTTTTGTGTCTGTGCCACCATCGCCAAGTACAGCTTCCGCATGTAGAGGAAGGCTTTCCTACTCTTGACCCTACTGGTCGCTTCAGTGTAGAAGTTGCAGAAGTTGAGAAGACATTGCCCACTCCGAGAATGGTTGAGCTTGTACTGGAGCAGCATCAGCGGAAGGTCCCTCACTTCCCGGCCGTGGCCGTTGTCTGTCTTCCTCCCGGTCTCTCCTCCTCCATGTTCTTTTGTAGAAATGTTCCAAGGCTTGTCCCTGCTCCAGTCTGGCAGATGTTGGGATGGAACGGACGCGTCTTGACTTTCTGAGGCAATGTTAACAATTTCAGATGTGTCGGGGTTATGGTTGTCATCACCGCCACTGAAATAGCTGTCTTTGCCTATGATGAGTACTGTCACTAAGGTTGCAATGAGCAAAACTATAATGATCAGTTTAAGCAAATTTTGTTTACAAAACTGAAAGGACTGATCGTTGCATGAGGGCGCCATGCTTACAGCTAGTAGCAGACCAAGCTAAGATAAATGTTATGCTTTCTTCACACCGTAAATTGATTCAACCAGACTTGCATCGCTCACTTCTCAGAAGCAACTGAACTGCATTAATTGTTTTTTTCCCCCACAAACACATTGTAAAAAGAAAAAACAGCAACGGAAATAACAACAATAATTCCAGACTTCTCTGTAATGATTCACACAGTCGGTCGAGAATAACTGCAATGTGATGAACCGACTAGTTCATAATACTTAAACAAAAGGTTTAAGTAAAATTGTAAAAGAATTCTGCAGGAGAAAAATATGTTAATGTCCACCAGAAACATTTGTGGATACAAACAGGTTGGTCTCCTTAATGCTACTCAGCACAGCATCCACCAGAAAGCCTCATTTATGACAATGGTCAGATCCCTTCACAAAACAAATGCAGCTGCGCCAGGATTACGAGGAAAAAAAAAAACCCAAAAAATCAACAGACAACTAGATCTAACACTGCTTTAAAAAAAAGCTATTATCATCAGGTGATGTTGCCACACAGGAAGTGAAAAATCGCTCCATAACATAAACTCGAGATCTATTTTTGAGCTTTAATCTTGCAGTGTTTCTGCGGGTCTTGCCCTCTGCGCGTCAAATTGCCAGCCACTATATTTCTGATTCTGTGAAAGGTGGACCGAAACGATTACTTTCACGTAACGATGGCTTAATATCGGTCATTTTTTAAAATCGTTTTATACCCAAAATTCTGGGCCACAAACAATTTATTTTTTTTTCAGCTTCCGGGTGAAAAATGCACACCTCACCTCATTTTAGTCCTTCTTGCTTCTTCAAATCTGTTTTGGATTGTTGGCAATCCGGTGTTTGGAGATCCCAGAATAGTTTCTTTTTCTTTCTGAGGAAATCAACTTTCAAATGTCCGATCGGAATAATATCTTGAAACCTCGTGACATCCTTTCCTAAATTACCAACAATGGCATAGTATATGTAAAAGTTTGAACCAAAACACCTAACATCTTAGGGTGGGTAAAATTCATGTAACTTCGAAAATGTTGAAGAACATAAAGATATAATAGCCAACGCCCAACTATTTTAACACAATATTTGGTAATCGATTAGTAAAATAGGACAGTATGACAGTATGAAGTGTAACCACACTTGGTTGACCAATCATCAGCGTATTAGGGAAAAAAAAAGATGTTGATGAATTCTATCACGTACCATGTAAATTCTCTGGGTTGTTAAAGGATGTGAGGTCTTTCAGTGTAATCTGTCAGACAAACAAATGGTCTCACAGGAGCAGGTGGGCTGCGGCCTGCCAGATGTTTTGACAAACTGTTACATGGAAGCTGGGATGTTTTTATTAGGCTTTGGCAACACAATTTCATCATTCCAGAGGCATCAAACATTTTTATAACAGTTCCTACATAGTCGTATGAGATGGGAAGAGATAGATAGATAAGAGAGAGAGAGAGAGAGAGAGAGAGAGAGAGAGAGAGAGAGAGAGAGAGAGAGAGAGAGAGAGAGAGAGAGAGAGAGAGAGAGAGAGAGAGAGAGGGGGGGGGAGAAAGAGATAAAGAGGCAAAAAAGAAAAAAAAAGAAAAAAGAAGGACAAAACGAGGACAGGAATAGAACCAGAGAGTTAAGAGATAGAGTTAGGAGAGAGAATATATTGAAACCTGATAGATAGCAAAAGCAGGAAAATAGAGGAGAGGAAAGATATGAAAGAAATGGATAAGTGAATGATAGAAATAAAAGGAAAGAAAAAGAAAAAAAAACTCATCAGTGAAACCCTTAGTGTTTCATTACTGTTTACTAAATACCATCCTCACATAGCATTCCTGTCACACAGGTCAGAATATTTCCGCTTGTTGTATTATGCAATGATATTTTCAGGCTGACCTCAGAGACAAAAGTATAGGCCTACAGTGTTGCGTTCTCTCTCTATAACCCCTCCCCCCGCCCCCTTTTTTCATTTTAATTGTTGACACCAATGTTTTTAAAAATAAGCAATAAAATGAGTACCGAAAAGCTAAATAAATTATATTGTTAAATGGAATATATTAACTCTTTAATTATATTTGGATAATTTATCGTCGTAAAAAATAATTTAAAAAAACATTACCTCACCAGTAAAATATTGGAAGTCACATTGCTAACTAAGAAAAACACTGACAGCAAATACCCAAGGTTCCCCATTGATACAATTTCTTCCTTCTAACACCTTCATTTATTCAACAGGTCCACACATCAACATCTAGCATTTTCGAGCTTTTTTGTAGTAGATTCTAAAATCATTATTATGATCCGTGATACTACCAGAACACAAATACTTACGTCGACTTTCAATGAATAAGAACTTTGATAAAATAAATTTCTAGAATAATAAGCTAATAAGATAACTAGCTAATTTGTCGTGCTCTACACTATTTATACATTTCAGACAACTGCAGACAATATGAATTCTCCCACGACAGTAAATCTCTTGAAATTTTTTTCAGGAATTCAAAGCTTTAGGATGAGCTTTTAAAAGGATCTTTAGTTATTTTCTATTCAACTTGTCTACATGACTACACGGCGATGAAATAAGTCATCTAAGTTTAAACGTAAAGCTGTTGTGCAATTTTATAAGTTTATTTTTTTTATGGCTCTGTTCAATAGAATATATTAACAAGTAGATATAAAACCCAATGCTAAACAATATAATTCTCTCTTTGTCTATAGGAAAATCACTCTTACCAAAGTTCTACCGTGATTAACCTCGCCCACTTCATTAAAAAAAAAAAAAAAAAAAACGAAAAAAACAAAACAAAACAAAACAAAACAAACAAACCCAAAAACAACAAAATATTTTAATTCTATGAGCCCAAAATGAATATGAATTCTTGAGGTATACCATTCTACAATCTTTCGCTCACATGCTTTCCAAAGATAATCGTTTTAGCCCTCCCAACCCCACCCCTTTTTTTCCCGTTCCCCACCTCTCTCTATTTCTGTGTGTGTCTGTCTATCTGTCTCTGTCTGTCTATATGTCTCTCTCTCTCTCTCTCTCTCTCTCTCTCTCTCTCTCTCTCTCGCAGACACACACGATAACTCTACTCCGATCCACCTCCACTACCGCTCTAACTACTGTCTTTGGGGCGCTAAACACCGTCTGTCTCTGTTTCCTCCCCCTTCTTTTAATCACTCTCTATCTGCATGAAAATAAGGATTGCCAGCCTAATTCTAGAGATCACATTATTTTGGCAATACCAGCGTGGCACCCCAAACTTTCTTAGATCTAATTCAGACTGTAAAAAGGAGAAAAAGTCCTGATATCACTTCCTCCTTGTAGCACTCTTTTAGATAATGCTTGCTAATTTCTGATTATAATGTCAGAGATTCTTGTGGAATGGTGTGACTAGCTGCAAATTGAGTCATGTAAATTTCATTCAAATATGAATTTTCTAGAATCTTGTTAAAGTCATATCTTTCGATTTGCAATTGGAATGTCAAAAACTCACGAACTAAAAAGTATAGTGGCTTCATTTGGTTGCAAAAATAATTCTGGTAACAATCATACTTTAAATCACTATAACAAAAGAATTCGAAGTTTTTGCTAGTTTAAGTTCGTTTCTGACTACTTTCACTACGGCCTCTTTGCAAAACGATCACTTTGTTTGGGCTAAGGTAATTTTGTTTTTTCATTGATTTTTAGAACTTGCACAACTTGTACATCAAACTGTGCCAACTAGTCTTTAGTGTATACAGTACTTGACAACTGAAACACAAACAAGGTCTTTATCAGTTGGGCTAAAACTGTCTTGCTGACTGCTTGAAAGTTCTATGTTAAAGTCTATCATTCTTGATTGTTCTTCATATTCTAAAAGATGTAATCTACAGAATGTCTTTAATTAAGTTCAGAGTCAATGGGGCGGTAGTTAAAAGTCTACTTTGATAGAACCAAACACAATGAATTGGTATCCAATGCTGATTCTATATCAACCAAGACTTGAGAAGTATTTGACCAAGGCACAAGACACGATATAACTTTTTTTCTAGTTATTTTTAAAAACAAATTAACGATTATAGAAAAATGCATGTTTCCATGTGAACTATTGGTATAAGAATCGCCAATTCGCACACTTGACTGTGCACCTCAACAAGATAAAAATCACTAGAACAGATAAACAAACTAAAAAAGAGGTTTTCCTGAGCTGAAGCTGGAAAAACATTCATTTAAAAAATCATACACAATGAACGTATTTATGCATACCATGAAATGTAAAAATCTTTATTATAACGTTCTGGATTAAAAAGTTAATAAAAGAAAAATATTTATGTTTAAACAAGCATTCCTCTGTATTTTTTTATATATTCTACGCAGAAAAGCATAACTAAACCACATTTCCTGCACCTTATCTTAGATATTTCTGAAATTCTTTGAAGCAATTTTGCAAGAAAATATGTTTTTCGACCCACATTTCAGTTTTTAGAATCCACCCTCGGTCTAGACCTAAAGTGGGGTTTGTCCGTCAAAAAGGTCGACTTGATACTTGTTTGAGCAAGAATTGGATTTTTGAATTATGAAGGAGTCGGATTTCACGAAAGAGTTATTTTGATCTCTTCTATAATTTTTTTAGAGCACGTAAAGCAATCACGTCTGAAAATTGAAAATAATTATTTCAGGTCGCTGAAAAACACTGATACTACTTCCAATGCATAACAGTGAATAATTTAACTTCAAGAAAAAACTACAAAAGAAACATGTCAAGAAACATATTCATCCACATAATAGTATTACGACTAGCCTTTAACTGTTTCTGAAAGTTAGAAAGCGTTAATGTTTTAAACTAGGTGACATAACACTTCGTGCAATAGCCTTGTGAATCTCAATAGACCTATAAATGTCTGTAAAGAAAATAAATGTGATTCCAAAAATTAAAAAAAAAAAGTACACTTCTGTTCCCTACTTAATGGTTAACAATCATGCTGTTCTGGTAGGAAGTGTTTTATGCGAGACTCTATTATAGTGTGATTGAAACAATTAAATAAGTTTACAACTTTCAAGTAGCACATTGCCTGGTAAGTGTTTATTATGGTTAATTCTGGATATTTTGCTTTTGTTTTTATATTTCACTATTTGCGATATCTGTATTTTTTTCCTATGAGAAATAACTTGTTTTTATTTATATACATAAGATAACTATTCGACAACACTGGAAATTAAGAATTTGTTATCGTTACTTATATTTTAAAGCCCATATCAGGGGCAATGATTGGGCCGTTATTCAATTTATACAAATTTTTAATAACAAGCCAGCGTCACGAACTAAACTCGTGAGGGCATAATCTTAGATATTTTGAGACAGAAATAGACCACAGAGTACACTAAGAGAGTTTTTTTAAACCATTTTTCACATTCAGAAGATGCGGAGAGCTGGGACTGTTTGTATCATATTCGGCCTTTTCAACCCCAGCAGGAACGAGGGTTTCAGGGCAAAAAAACTAAGGCATTATAATCGTATGAAATGTTTGGCTCTGGGTCTTTGGGTCGTTGGGCCTTGCTCATATTTGTTGCATCATGGAGATTATCTCGAAATTAAGGTAAACGGGTTAGTGTACCTAATAACAAAGTAGACATTGCTCAAAATTAAGTTAGTGTCACTAATAACAGCGAAGAGATTGTCGCAAAATTATGGTAAACGGGTTAGTGTACCTAATAAAGCGTAGAAAATAATGACACCAAATTCAACTATCATTGGTAATCATTGAGATCGAAGACAAGCTTACCTACGTTCAGATCTCGGTCATTGGTCAATAAGAATGTATAAGTGAGCACATTGGGGTAAAATCATACGTTACTGAAACGCTCCTAAGAACAGCACGAGGAACTAACCAGCAAGCGTCGTTAAACTTTTGAAGTACAAGAAGTTGCAAGTTTTGTACTGCAAATCTTAGTTTTTCACTTCCCATAGCCTGTGTTTCCTGTCTGAGAACAATAAGAATTTGGTTTAAAACTTATTAATTTAAAAAAAAATATTTTCTGTGACTTGATTACGTTTAAGTCTCCAGGACTCATTGTTAACTCTGATTGTACGAGTTAATGATTTCTACTTCACAACTAGTATATACATAAGTGATTTAAAAGTTTAAAGCCTTATTCTATTCTCTTAATAGCTCGAAGTTCAATGACTGCTACGTTACTAAATCAGACTTGGCAGTTTATTTAATCCATCGAAATAGAGAATAAACAGTGCGATGAATTTGCATCACTTGAAATGTAATAAGTACAAAGTTACGCTGACAGATCAATAAATTTACTAAATCAAAATAGAAACAAAAACGTATGAATATTGTCTCTTTGTTCAATAAGGAGTTGCCAGCTTAAATACATAGGTGAGAATATTGTCCAAATAGATGAACTATTTGTAAAATGTGATGTACACAATTATCATTAAATTTCAGTTGAGCAGACTGCTGTCGATATCAGATTTGCTGTCAGATTCCGTGTCAAGTGTGGAGCTGTCAAGGATAACGTCACGTTCACTGCTGTTCAGTTTAGGATCACACAGTCGACATCAACCAACATAATTGCTGTCTACGTTCTTGTAATTGTCGCTGTCGATATTGCTATCAGTGGAGGAGAAGGAACATTATCAACCCTTGAGCAAACTAGCTGCAGTTGTGATTATCAATGGGGGACGTTGTTTTTGCTGAAGTCATCGCCTTCCTCAGTATCAATGTCGTCAAAGGAACTGTCTGGATCGTTGATCAACATCACCATGATGAGCTGTTTGTTCGTCCTGTAGATGAGCTAGAGGAACTGCTAGTTCCCATACTTGCTGAGCTGGATTTGTCGTTTTAAATGGGCCTGAGCATTGGTGTATATGATCACTGACAAGGCACTTCAAACATTCTTGTAAAGAGGATTGAAAGCTAAAAAACTAATGTTCTAGCAATTTAGAGTTGGTTAATATAATTAGATACATTGCATTGACGAAGCATTGCTTGATTATATGACATTTTAAGCGCGCACTGTTTTGGGCTTGATCCCTCAGATTTCCTTTCACTGTTGCGGCCACATTTCTATCTTTCCTCTCTGAGAAATCATTTATATTATTTTTTTTACCATTCATATTCTGTAAAAAGCAAAATGATGTTTAAATTTTTATTTTACAAATAAACCTGGCGGTAAATTCATTGATTTCTACATAAGTGAAAGGGAAAGTTGTCCAAATCATATGACAGGGGTTCAAGAAGTCTTTGGTCTAGATGTGAAGCAATAAAGATAGAGCTTTGTAATTTGGCTCACACACTTTTATTTCTCTACTAATTCATCCCGCAGAGTTAAACATTTCTGCATCCGCTCTTTGACCTTCAATAGTCCTAGAGAGTAAAAAGGACCCAAAATGGACCCCGTCTTCAACCATTTCTATGTCGAATGTCGTCCTCGTTGTCATGGAAACAACGTCCTTTGAGTTATATTTTTGAGATAAGAGATAAAAAAGTCTGAGGGGGCTAAATCTGCTAAATAAGCTGGGTGTGGCGGTTCCTAAAGCCGCACTGATCTACTTTCTGAACTGCTTGTTGTGCCTTGTGAGCAGAGGTATTGCCTTCCATTACTGATTTTTCCACGCCTTTTTCTCACCAGTTCGGACTGCAACTTTTTTTTTACTAAATCCGAGTAGTAGTTTCCTGTGACACTTTGTTCATTTTCTAGGTAGTCAGTCATAATTTTACCTTCTCAAACTTGAAAACACAAACACAACAACATGACCCTTGCACTAATTGCTTTACCTTTGCTTTCTTTGTTGAAGGAGAAGAAAACAAAAGTTCATTACTCTAACACGATTTCTTCCTAATCAGACCAAAAACTTCTTGAATTCCCCTTATATATATGCCACATGTCATATGTGGAAGGCGAGAGGGTAAACTCACAGCTTGAACCTTGTGACAGGTAGCAAAAATCAAGAACATGCGCCATATTGTAATCATCCAAAATAAGTATAATTTGCCCAAAATGTAAGAGACAATCACCACATCATTATTCAGACAATATTGGGGAGCTAGATAACAGGGAGTCTTCAGAGAAAAAAAACTCCTTTGTGGCAAGTGTTTCGGCCCTGAACTTCTGACACTCCTAGGGCCACACCCAGGTCATGACTCCCAGGTGTCTCCCTATTATCATTTTTTTTTTGCACAGTTCCAGGATTCGAACCCACACCCTCATCTCTTGATGGATTGCTGATCCCGGTGCTATACCACTTCGCCAAATGGTCCTGCGATGGTTAGAGCATTTTTAATCGTTATGAAGGAGCCTCTCATTTCTCCTGCTCCAGATCTACCGAGAACTGTTTTCGGCTATTTCCGCTAGTAACTTTAGAGCTTTTGTTCTTTTGTTGACAAATACTGAAAGTTCAGTCAAAAGGTCGTAGACTGATGACCCTACGAATCCTCTGACATCAACCTCAACGGGCATTACCACAGCTTTGTAGTCGGCATTTTCTTGCTCTTTGGTCAGGTTCATGTATTTCTCTCTTTTGTAGAAGTGGGCCTCTTCCATTATGTTTTCGTATGGAACTGTTAGCTCCATCATAATCAATTGTTGTGTGAAAGCTGAATGGATCACGATATCAGGCCTTAATCTTGTTTCTTTGATTATACTGGGGTGACTGTCCCATTCTGGAAGGTCTGCTGAAACATCCCAGTCATCATAACCGTCTAGAAGGCATTTTATCTGGTTTGTTGTCCTCATCGGCCTTCCGTGCCATGACTTAGCGCCTCCCTCTGTTGTGAATATCAACGCGTTGGTATTAGGGAGGGTAGTCTCTCCTTTAGCCGTGCTTATGATTGCGGCAAGCTCCTGAAGGACTCCATTATGCCTCCAAGTGTAACGCCCCTGTGAGAGGGTGATTTTGCAAGAGCTCAAGACATGCTCTGTGGTCAGCCTGCCTTGGCACAGCGGACAAGTGGGGTCCTGTTTCTTTCTCCACCGTACCAGATTTGCGTTTGAGGGCAGGAGATCGTACACTGATCTGATGAGAAAGCTGTGTACCAGATCTCATTCCATGTGAGGGATTTCTGCAGGGCATTATCCCAATTAGTCCATTGCCCCTGTTGAGGTTGCTGGACTGCTTTCTGAACCCTTCTGGAATCTTCATTGAGCCGTATCTTATTGATGACCATGTCTCTTTTCTCTTTCCCTTCTGCTTTTGACCACCACTTTGCTGCCAGTTTGAGTCTGCCCGATCACTTCTTTAATCTTAAGGCACTCTTTGGCTTCGTCTACGGCTTCGACCCGTCTTTATGGTCGGTTGAACTGTCCTCGGAGTCCCCAGAGTAGCCTGGCTTTGCCACATTTATACTCTTCCAAGATGGATTTTAGTGGGAGTCTCAGCTTTGCTTTACGGCAGGACATTGCCACATCTGTGAGACCCGGAGGTACCCCTAACCACCTCCTGGTGAACTTATTGATCTGAGCTTCTATTGCCTCAACTGTAGTTGAGCAGATTTCATAGACCAGGAGTGGCCAGAGGAGCTTCGGAATTAGCATGAACTGTAGGCACCACACTTTCAGCTTACCCTGAAGGCCACATCTGTTGATAGCTAGCAGGCCTTCGGTAGCAAGTTCTACTGTTTCTAGTCCTCATTTGGTATCTTTCATGGATGAATCGTACCATCTCCCAAGGCTCTTAAGTGGTTCTTGACTGACCGCTGGTATCTGCTGACTGGCCACTGCGAATATCGTCGTCGCATTTATCTTACCTTTTTTTACTGAAAGACTGCGAGACTTCTTTGGCTTGAATTTCATCCTGCACTATGTCATTAAGGCGTCGAAGCGCTCTAGCATTCGGCGTGTTTCGTCTTCCTTTGAGCAGATTATGGTGATATCATCCATGAATGCTTTCAAAGGAGGCATGTAGCAACCACCACCTAGATTTGTCGGACCTGCGCTATCTTCTGCTGCTTTCAAGATGACTTCCATAGCCATGAAGAACAGGATTGGTGATATGGTACAGCCCATGGCGATTCCAATTTCTGTTTGATCGAGCCTGTGGTGTAGCTATTAGTGGAGTATCTCACTGGAAACCGCTGAAATAGTCATCTAGCATGACTTGTATATCCTCCGGAACATGGTACATCCTCAGGGCCAGCTGAATCATTTGATGTGGTACCGACCCGTAAGCATTTGCCAGGTCTCCAAAAAATGACGTCGAGGTTAAGTTTCTCCGATTTTGCCCTTTGAATAGCTTCCCAGATCTTCGTTGCATGCTCTAAGCATCCAGAAACTCCGGGGATACCTTCTTTCTGGACCGATGTATTTATGTACCTATTTTCAGTGAGATGTTTTGTTAAGCGGGATGCCATGCCTGAGAAGAATATCTTTCCTTCTACATTCAACAGCGAGATTGGTCGAAACTGATTTATTTCAGTTGTGTTTTGCTCCTTGGGTATATAAACTCCATCAGCAGACACACACTGCTCACTGATCTTGAGGTTGCTCCCTGCTCCTCGGAGAATTTTGTGTATCCGCTTTAGAACGTTTGGACATTTTTATACAGTAGATAAGGCCCGCCATTGGGGCCTGGAGCTGACTTGACTCTTGCTTTTTGCACTACTGCATTGATTTCTTTCAAGCTTGGTGATTTGCTAATGAATTCTTCTCCGGCAGCAGCTGGCCACACCAGACCAGCAGGTTCACTTAGAGCTATTTCTCTATTTGGGTCAGAATATGTTTTCCTCAGGTGGGTCTCCAGCTGTTCTTTCTGTACTGAAAGAGAACCTGATCTTGATTGCTGGAAGAATTGTCTTGCAAACTGAAATGGGTCTTTGTAGAAGCGTTCCTGGTTCTTTTTCTTTTGACTTCGTCTCTTCCTTGCGGATTCTGCTCTGCTCAGTGCTGAGTGTCTCGCCTTCAAACCTCGCCAAAGTTCCCGCAGCCCATTTTTCTCTTCTTCAGTCGCTGATTTCATTTGTTTCCTTAAGTTTTTCTTCTGCTTTCGCACGGTTTCCATCTCACGTTGCCTTCTACTTTTCTTAGGTTCTCTTGTGGCTTGATGTTGTTTAGCCCCGAAGGTGTTAAGACATGTCTGGTAGATGATGTCACCGAAAGTGGTAAGTTTGTGCTCCAAAGTGCTCTTCCCGATGAGCTTGTCCAGTTGTAGGACTAATTTGCTATCCATAGCTTCCCATTGTTCTTTTGCGCTTGCTGGTGGGAAATTGATTTTCTGGCGTTTAGCGTTGATGAGCTGTCGGAATTCTTCGTCCGACTCCTCAGCGTGGATTTCCTCAGCACTGTGGTTTTGAATCTGGCTTTGGTTTTCCGACGTTTTACCTGCCTGAGTAGTGCGCTGCTGTTGATTCGTCGAAGCATTCAAGCAGCCCATTTTAGTCCTGTGGATCTTCATCATTTGAATATATACAAGCACACAACTTTTGTTTAAAAACCAATGCAAGGAATTGAAATCGCACCGACGAAACAGAGGTATGATGAAACGAGACTTTTCTAAATATTCTTGGTCTCTGCAGTAATTGAAAGTGGTTGAACAATAGCAATGTCTCTTACTACTTCATTATATTTCGATCCAAATGAGCTAAGTTATCTTTTCTTAAAGGTCGCGAAGTAAATAATCAGATCTTGAAAGAACAAATCTGACTTTTTAAAACATAAGTTACACCTCTCGGAAATTCTTAAACGTAGAACTCAAACATTGCCAACTACAGAGGACATCACTATATAGAAAATTTTTTCTTTCAAAATCAAAATCGCTTCCGATTCTTTCTCTGTAAATATGACTTTTGTTTTAATTGAAAGAGTGCCTTAAATTGTTATTACGTTATCTTAATATCTTAGTATCCTAGTTGATATGTAAAACAACGTAAGGGAAGTAAATATGACTTCTGCTTGCCTACGTACATGCTTCTGTTTCTTTTATTATTTACCTTCCTTTATTAAGCTTGGTTCAAATAAATCCTTTCTGCTTTGCTAAGTTACCCAAAATTAATAAACTGCCTTCTCTAATGAACTCAATAAATGTGATAAAGATTGAGTCTGAAATCATGGATGAAATATGAAAAAAACATAAAAATTAGGTAGATTTTAGAAAAAGATATAAAAGAAAGTGCTCTCTGGATAAAGTTTAAACAAAACTAAAATGGGATTAAATTGTGCAGAGAAAGAACATACTTCCTTGTTTAAAATTTCAATATCTAATGAAGAAAAACTAGTTAAAACATTACAATAAATCATAAGTATATAACACATAACTATGCATATATATATATATATATATATATACAATTAAAGGGAGAGGGATAAGGAGAGAGAGAAAGAGAGATAGATAGAAAGAAAAATAAGAGAGGGAGAGAAAGAAGAGAGAAAAAGAAAGAGAGAGATAAAGATAGAGATAGAGAGAGAGAGAGGGAGAGAGAGAGAGAGAGAGAGAGAGAGAGAGAGAGAGAGAGAGAGAGAGAGAGAGAGAGAGAGAGAGAGAGAGAGAGAGAGAGAGAGAGAGAGAGAGAGAGATGAGAAGAGGGAGGGAGAAAGAGAGAAAGACACGGTCATAAAGGACTCTTTCGCACCATATTATAAACTGTAAAAATTAAGTCTAGTAACCTGAAATCGTGAAAAGTGAAAAAAATAATTTTTTAAACTAACATAAATTGGCTCTTTGATTTTTCATTGCTTGATATAGCGGCTGACTATTATCTTTCTCGAAGATAACCTTTGAGTGAAATGGCTGAAGATCTTCAACTTTTTCTAAATGATAGCCTTAACGTCAATGTTATTAAAATAGCTAAAGAGCATCCGGGCTCCTAACAAAATAAGCAAATCCTGTTTAATATGTTTTTGTTTTCCCCTGGAAATAAGTTCAGCTTCATGTTAGGTTCGAAATCGCTCAATTATATAAGACTACATATTTCCTTCATGAAATTGTTGTTGTTAACATGAAGCTTCAGTCTCTAAAGTGACAAAACATTCTAATATTAGCAATACTGGACATTTTGCTTTTCGAAGTTTTAACTATTTTCATCTCATATGTATAATAAATATATACATTACATATATATACATATATATATATATATATATATAATGTATGTATATATATATACACATATAAATATTTATATATATACATATATATACATATATATATATATATATACTATATATATTTGTGGACTTTCAAATTTCTGAGGCAAAAGGCTTCTGAAGCACTGAACCAAATGACTTCAAATTTTGTAGGATACCTAATCTATAGTGGTAAGATGCACATCTATAAAAAGAAGAGAGAAGCCTCTGTAATTTTTTTGTTTGAAATTTTATTGTTTCCTCATTTGAATACCCTTTATCGGCCCACAAACGCCATAGTCAAACTTTTTAAAGCCAATCTGAAGTCCACTATGCACGGCATACTGAACGGCGATTCACACACTTATCAATGTCTCAATCCGTACGATTTGTGGCCAAAACACAGACTGATGACACCCGTCTTTGATATCGAAGATGGAGCCATGGGAATCTGATGATAACCTCTAATCAAGTCAATTTTGGAGAACACTGTGCAGCCAGCTAAATTGTTGTTAAAATCCTGAATATGTGGAAGTGGATAACGGTCATCGTCAGTTGATGTATTGAGACGTCTGTAATCACCACATGATCGCCATTTACAATCAGATTTAGGAACAATATGTAGTGGT
>JAWDGP010007237.1:0-40000 GCA_033675545.1 Elysia crispata | reverse complement strand
TACTGTCAGAAAACATTCAAAATCGGATTCAATAAGCCGAATCGTCACGTGGAGAAACGAAGCTTTCTTACATAAGGGCTGAGCCAAAGCTCAGTTTGTTACATAGCAATAAAAGACTTACAGTTATCACAACGGTTGTGAGGATAGTGCTTGTCAGGTCCTTCTCTTGATCATGGACCTTCTTTGACTCGCCGTTCTTCCAACATGAAGAAATAATTCCTATTTTTTATAACTTCGAAAGTCGAGTGCCTTGGCTTCCAGAGAAGCTCCTTAAAGACAATGTTTTGATATTTGGACGATAGCTGATTAGATACCACTGTCATTGCTGTACTAAGTAACTACACACAATGGTGTTAGCAATGAGGCAAGAAATTGTTGGCAAGATGAATGTAGAACTTGCCTTTTTAATGTTTAAACAACAAATTCAACTGCAGAAGGCAACTCAATGCATTTCATGATCTGGCCTTTATGTGGTTGTTTCCTATTACGGATTGATCGCATGCATAATTCCGCAGTCTGTGGGTACACGGCTTATTTCCTGAACTGGTCACTATCTGGGGGTCTCATACTATGGGAAGATCACATACAGAACTCCGAATTATGTTTGAACTCGGTTTGCTTCAGGATCTGGCCACTATCTAGGGGTCTCATAATATGGGAAGATCACATACAGAACTCCGAAGTATGTTTGAACTCGGTTTGTTTCAGGATCTGGCCACTATCTGGGGGTCTCATAATATGGGAAGATCACATGCAGAACTCCGAAATATGTTTGAACTCGGTTTGTTTCATGATCTGGCCACTATCTAGGGGTCTCATGATATGGGAAGATCACATACATAACTCCGAAGTATGTTTGAATTCGGTTTGTTTCAGGATCTGGTCACTATCTGGTGGTCTCATGATATAGGAAGATCTCATGCAGAACTCCGAAATATGTTTGAACTCGGTTTATTTTAGGATCTGGCCACTATCTGGGGGTCTCATGATATGAGAAGATCACATGCAGAACTCCGAAGTATGTTTGAATTCGGTTTGTTTCAGGATCTGGCCACTATCTGGGGGTCTCATGATATGAGAAGATCACATGTAGAATTCCGAAGTATGTTTGAACTCGGTTTGTTGCAGGATCTGGTCACTATCTGGGGGTCTCATGATATGGGAAGATCACATGCAGAACTGCGAAGTATGTTTGAATTCGGTTTGTTTCAGGATCTGGTCACTATCTGGGGGTCTCATGATATGGGAAGATCACATGCAGAACTCCGCAGTATGTGCGCACAGTTCAACACCTTCTACCAAAACCTCTTGTCTCAGGAGTAGATTGAAGGATGGGGTGGTGCTTGCAAAAAGCAGTCTTTTAAACCCACCCATCAGCTTAGAATAAACACTTGAAGAATTTTAATCTTGTTTTAAATGGAAGTCATGAGCACAACCCAACGTGGAGTGTCAAGCATTGGTTCACACACCTCGTAGGAAGTTCACGAAGCTCTATCCAAATAAGAATGGACCAGCTACATCTTGTTGCATACGCCTGTTAGAAGCAGTCCCAGAACCGCTTCGAAGGAGGTGATGGAAACTGTTTGTCTTGAGGGTCGATGAGAAGAGAGAGAGAGAGAGAGAGAGAGAGAGAGAGAGAGAGAGATAAAGAGAGAGAGAGAAAGAGAGAGAGAGAGAGAGAGAGAGAGAGAGAGATATAGAGAGATAGAGAGAGAGAGAGATAGACTGCTGAATAGCTGTTGGCCTTGGGACGCAGTAACTTTTACCCGTAATTTCTGGCACCTTTGTCTCTAGAATTATATTATGAAGAGGATACGTCCCACAAATTGTAAACATCCAGATTTATATCTTGAAAAATCTGCACTCATTATCCCGAAGTTCCTTTTTCGGAAAGAGAAAAATTCCACCAAACGACCATTAATGTTTAGTTTTTTTTTTAAAATCCAACTTGAGGCATTATCGTTTACGTCAGTACGGTCTTACATCCACCACAGCTAGAGACGACTAAAAGCTACAGGCTTGAGCACAGACTGACTAAGTAAAAGCAAGGGCTACTGGCATGTCTTTTCTAACTTGGAAA
This sequence comes from Elysia crispata, assembly GCA_033675545.1. Lineage (NCBI taxonomy): Eukaryota > Metazoa > Mollusca > Gastropoda > Plakobranchidae > Elysia > Elysia crispata. Next base: position 37,920 of record JAWDGP010007237.1, on the reverse strand, counting down.
ACAACAATAATCTGCCTTATTCGGAAGATTGGAAGATTCTGTTAATTCATTCAAGGTGAGAAAGGGATTTTCCTGCTCCTCATAACCTTCTCATAAACCACGCAGCTGTTTCACTCAACCTAGTACAAAACCTGCAAGCCACATCCCTACAGCAGCAAGTGGCCAGGAGCTCACGCTGTACACATCCTCGGATGAAGAGTGAGCTTCCTAGACATGGCTTCGAACTGATGATATAATTAGGTCTAAATCCAGTCCGTGGCAGATTGAACAGTACAGTAGTCAGGCAAGCTTCAGTCTATTTATTTTGTTGTTTTGACTCCTTGCATGTAGTACAGAATTGAATGTCTATAGCTATAAACAAGTAATCCTGTAATCGAGCTATGATAAATCTTCTATTATATCGTGTAGATCATTAATCTTTCTTACCTTTCTATAAGGTCTAAAATCATTCAAGATGACATTGAAGATGATGGATATATTAAAGAAAACAAATAATGAAATGTTTGACTAGAGGCAAAATGATATTGAATTTGTGTAGATGTCGATGTATGGAGAAATAACAATGAGTGGTAGCATACAGGAGATTATTTAAAGAAGTCTCGTTGTCATTCTGTTTGCTTTGGGTTTTGTCTATTTTTATCCCAACAAAATACAGAGAAATCGTTTTCTGAAATAGCATACACGTCTTTATATTGTCACTTATATTTTCAACTGAGACATCATACTTAAGCCTTTTTTGGGCGACGGGTGTGTGTGTGTGTGTGTGTGGGGGGCATTTCTTTGAAATACTTTTGTTTTCTTGATCGAAAGCCATTGAAAGGAGTTTAAATTTTCTTTTTATAAGTACAGGAAAATAGAGCTTGAGAGACCATTAGAAAATAAGATAACAAGTGCAAAAACTGTATGTTTTATAAAATAAACCGTTTAAAAATCAGAATGGTAGTACTTGTGCCCTTGTGCTGTCAGTAAACTAGACCAGGGTTAGCCATTTCAGTTCCGTCCTGTCTGAGGGGGGGCTGAAGCTGGCAAACACGTAAATTAAAATTCTTCACATGAAAAACATATAAAAAATTAAACGCATTTGTAAAACTGGAAAATATTATGGAAACTTATGTTGTCAAAAAGGAAAGTAAGTGATTTCAACACCTTACTTAGATCTTTGAATTAAAACAGCATTTATGTCGATACCTCTATTTCCATCAGTTCAACACGAATGGTTGTTCCGAAACCTCGGATCTAACGAGATTTATTGATATTTATTAATACACGGTGATCTCCCGTGTCCGCTCCTTCCGATCAAAGCTAAAAATAGGATCATAGACAAGATGAGTCCATCTCTGTGGCAGAGTTTGTAGACTGGATGGTAAATTAATAATAAACTTATGAGCCGGAAATATCCTCACTCTAGGTCTTATGAAGGCTGACATCATAATTAATTTCAAAGTCGATGGACATTAAACTAATGGCGGCGTGGGGATTACAAATCTGGCGATGAGCTTCTTCCTGCACTCAATGAGACCAGTGAGACGTTGCTGTGACTTCTGCTCCTTTCTCTCGTTAAAGGTGACACCAGCTGAGCGGTTTACTAGGGATTTGTACGCCATTTTTTATTAAAATTTTTTTCAGTATATTCTGAATCCTCCGATTCATTTGGAGCGGATCGTTATACCCTTTCCTTTGACACTTGTTTTCTCAATAGAAGGCGACATGAGAGGGACACAAAACAGATTCTGGATTTCAATTCTTAAGACATAAATGGGCCCATCAGAATGTAAATTGTTGTGCCTGGTTTAATCGAATACAGAATTCTGTTTTGATGTTATTTTTTCAAAAATACCGACAAATGTCATGACATCCAAACAGTTAAACTGAAAGTTTTTATCCCACCAGGACACAAACAGCTATGATTCAAAAGCTGGATTATAATAATAATAATAATAATAATAATAATAATAATAATTATTAGAGAAAATATACAGCCCTAGACGGTGGTGTATGACTGCTCTATGGTTACGTCGAGAAGTCAGGCATTTGGTAGAGTTTTCAGTTTAAAGCTTCTTATCATTATATCATTATCAAATGATAATACGCCTGTGTCTTACTCTTCTTGGCTGTGTTTTTTTTTCTCAACCTGCATAATTGTTGAGAGAGACTGTAGTCGAGCAGTTCGGAAAGGTTAGACCACTCGTGCTCACCTCGCCAAGGGATTAAATAAGTATCCGGCTGAAAGCAGTGAAACACCTGATCAGTTTGCTAGTGTGACACGCTTCATGAAGCTGCTGCTCTTCTGTAAGCTCAGACAGCTAGCTTGGCTGGCAATGGCGCTTTGGCTTATCAGCGGGTTTTTTTGTTTTTTGTTTTTTATTGCTTGTTTTTGTTTTTGTGGTAAAGGGTCTTCAGTACACCAGTGAGAAAGCGCTCTATCAATATCGTTCTTAATTGAATAATGTAGCTTCTTACTGGACTGCAGCGCTTGAACAGGTGTCTTGAGGGGCGATTCTTGAAGTTACACAACCAAATATCGGACAGTCTCGGCTTATGGCTGCTAGCCAAAATGGAGGTTTTTCATGCTCGGTGGCAAACACCTTTAGCGTTGCTGGATTTTAAAAATAATTAGGTGTTTGTGGAAAAATGGCTCAATTTGATTTTTTAAAAATTCAACACAAATTGTTTTAATTTTTTTTTATGCAGAGATAGATGCTGCACACAACCTATATCTGACTCAGCTCAAGAGTAATTCCCCTTTCCACTCTTGACAGACAATGATGAGCCACAGTCGTGCATCTCTCGTGGCACGGGTGGACACATTCTCCATTGTTTTGATGTGAAAACTAGGTTAATTACAAGAGGTGCGACCAAGAAGTGCGACGAAAGGAGAATCCCTGTTCAGACCGGTGTTTCACATCATCACCCGATCGGGTTACAGAAATCTTTGTGTCTTTTTCATAAGAGAGTCACTTTTTCAAACATGCTATTGTTTTTTGCTGACTCGAAAAAATAGAGAAGTTTCCAACCATGGCAAAATGAAGCCTCATGAATTCGTCTTACAAATGACATTTTCACAGTTTTTCCATTATCCACAAGTTTGCCCCGCTCAACAAAATCACCATGCTGATCACTATAATCTTTGTAGAACAGCATGTATGAGCGAATGTCACAAGATCGTTATAATTTTCAACATTCAACACCAAATTTTTTTACCAATAACCCATGAAATGAGTGAACAGACTTAAAAAATGTGGACTTTTCGAAGACACTATAATTATTGTTACTGACTGTGACAAGAGATTTGCACTTTTCTTTATGTGTGGCTTTTTAATTCAATAAATTTCAATTTTGTGTGGTCCACAGCAATTTGTGCACAAAATAACAGTGTCTCGTATCTTCAGCCATCATGGAGATTGTATTGAAGAAGAACATGTAACACCAGGTGCATGGCAATCAGATAAGTCCTGGGCCACAAAAATCAATGCACATCACTTTTTTGGAGTACATTTTTCTGGTGCTGATCATTAAAGCTGCTCATGCTTTCATGGTCAACAATATATAGAGAGAAATACTGTACTGCTGCAACAGCCAGTTTGCTTCTTTAAAGATCACTGTTTATTGATTAAAAAATCAAGGTTCAATTGGAATTTGAAAGACATCTGAATTCAGTGTGAACATGAAAATTTGGATTGAGAAAATCATATGTTTTAGGTATTTCTTAGCTTTATACCATGGTATTGTGAGCCAACCATGTAAAAAAAAAGAAATGGAAAAAAAATTCTACATGAATTTAAATACCTATAGAATGATTATAGATGTGCCTAAAGTTAGAATATAAAATTTACACTTAACAATCATGTTATAAATGTGGTCTTTTGTATATCACTAGCTGCTGGTCGATCAGAGGGAATCTACAATCTATTTTGCTGAGACAGCCAGTTTCCCTCAACTCTGACATCTGTTTGATCAAGGTAAAATTATGCTCCAGCTGACACCTTCATTAATTTTGTTTGTAAGGAAGCTTTGTTGTATACATGTGGGAATAGGATTAAAAAAAATAGTAGTTTGAGCTATATAGAATTCAAACCTTTCTCTGTTCCATTTTACTCTTGAATTCTATGCTTTAACAAAAGGATAATTTGCTTAAAGTGTGTGGGGTCCAGTTTGTAAATTTCAAGATGGGTGAGAAAAATGATATTATTCATAATAGGCATTAACAAATCAAAGAATTTATCCTTGCCCATAGAATATGGCCGTGATCAAACATTGTCAAAGATGTAAGAAGGGGGGAAGGGGGGTGGGGGGGCGAGGGCTGTATTAATTCCTTAGTTTCTGAAATACACTCATTCTCTTGCTTCTGCTTGTTTTCTGGACGTGCATTTGTGTCGATAAAGGGAAAGTTTGAAAATATATGGAAGACTTCGTACAACATTTACTACTATTGAAGCAGTCAGAAGAACAGTGGGGCGTTGCATGTAGTTTCAGGGCTTTAGAAATCATTTTAATTTCGCCAAAATTATTTGTTAAGGAAAAATATACAGTTTATCTAGTTCATATTATTTTTGGTTGAGCTATTTGCGCTTTGGATTGGAATATTTTTGTTTATCAGTTTCTCACTGTAACAGAATGGCTGGCGTGTTATACTCACTCATGGCTGTTAAAACAGCCCTAAAAGTCGAAACTTAGTTTGCTCCCAGGGTTTATGTCAGATGCCCACAGTTAGTGGGCAGATCGGTGATCAATCATGCATGAATGATCACTGACGTTAAATTTGATTTTGAGATTTTCACTTGTTTTCGCATCACAATACCTCTGGCCTCAATAGCACCAAGTGTATCAAACAAATTATTATATTCATTTTAAAACTGAAATTTTTCAAGTACAACGCTCTATTTTTTGCCTCTCTATTTTAACGAGTTTACATGGTGCAGATGAATCTTCATACTTCTGGTGAAAGAAATGAGAAAAGTTATGGTTTCGTGAAGCTTTAGTTTAATAAAGATATTTCAAAAGATAAGCATTTTTATTGCTTAAAATTGTTTCCCTATATTTAAAATATCAATATAAAAAACTTGGGACAGTTTAAAATATGAAGAGTTTTTCAGTGATTTGATATGATTTTTTAAAATTTCACATGCCGAGTGCTGTATGAACTACCCACGCATTCTAGATCTACCTTGTTAGCCTCAAACCAAAACTGTTAAATATAGAGCAGCACTCAGAATCTGAACACAATAAAAAGCTCCATGAACTTTGCAGACGGTGTGTTGATAGATCATTAAAAAAAAACTAGCAAACAGAGCAAACACAATCAAAAGTTTCCCTAATTGTGCAAATTTTATTAATGGTGTGCACATTTCCCATGAAACAAAAACAATTTTTTTACATTAGTTATTGTGATTCTGACGTAAACAAACTGAAAGCACTCAGGCCTCGCAGTTATAAAGGAAGTTTTAAAAGCTTGAGAATATTAGATAGAGACCCCGCAGATTGAAGAATGTGGCTCAGATTAAATGTTTGACTTATTAGTAAATTAAGACAATGCTAACATATGCACGACTCTACATTAATTTCCTTTTCTTCTTGGTGTGAGTTTATAACTTTGTGAATATTTTAGATCAGATCTCTCTCATATACACTGACGCTCTGCAGCTTGAGCTACGATGTTCTATCGTTATTTCGATCTATCAAATAAGTGATTTGAGAGGTGAACTATCATAAATCAAACTCGTAAAACTTGAAAATGAAGAACTCTTCCCTAATGCTTAGATCAACATATATATGAAATGCTGTAAAAAAAATCATCCCCCAAAACTTTTTCACTGTTTGAGAAATGTAGTGTAAAAAAACGTCACTACCTGTCATACGATATAGATTATTGCAGATTCATGCGCTTGCTAAATTGCTCAATAACTCTATCAAAAAAAAAAAAATCTTCAAAATTTAAAACTACTTCCTACGTTTATTTATAATCCTCTATTTTTGCCAAAAGAAAAACTTTGATTGTACAGTAAGGTTCCCGAAATCTTAATTTGACGCTGTAAAATTTACCACTAAAATTGTAGGTTCTTCGCTCTTTTGACTTGCAGGAGAAATTATAAATAAAATAAAAAAAATTCTTCTAATTTTTTTTAATGAGCCAACGCTTAATAACAGGTGCATATGTGTTTATGTGTGTTTTCTTTTTAATTTCGTTTCGATTGATCGCATACTAGACTAAGCAGCAGCGTGATACCAACATAAAGAAAGGCGTTCACGAGGAGCAAAGCTGTGTAGGGATTGAGATATTTATGTAGCTGTTTCTTTACTGACTGAACAGCTGTGCTTTATACAAGATTATGACAGTATTGTTCTCATAAGAATCCACGAAAATTAAAAGGAGATAATAGGGTGGTATTAGTTTGACTTTTAAGGCTTTGTTGTCCATCTACAAGATGGAGTATATAATGTGTGAAGATAAACCGTTTTTATAGCTCATTTTCGATTCAAATTACCAGCTCTCTTTAGACAGGATTATGGCTGTGTCTTTGAAAAATAAAAGGAACGTGAGTCTAATAGCGGGAAGGTGAAATTGATTAGTGGCCTTCGAGGAAGGAGCTTGAAAATAACATTGTTGTTTAGGATGAAATGCTTCTCAAATTGTTGAGACAGGTCGAGATGTTTACAATGTTATAATAATTCTCCCATTACCAACCCATAAAATTTTAATATCCCAACAACTGATATATATATTAATAAATTAATAGTATGTTTGCATAGAAAATAAGGCATTAACATTAGAGGCTGTAGTCGGAACTAAAGATGCGAGTGATTGCAAATATAAACAAGTTAGTGAGCTTGTACTCGCGATATATTTTTTACATCATTGATGAAACTTAATCACATTTTCAGAATAGCTTTATCGACAGTGCGGACAAACTTAGGTATATTAAAAAAGTGTAGAAGCTCTCAATCTGGATATTTTGAATCTGAACCGAATGTAAAGGGAATAGGGAGCCATTTGGAAAGATCCATGAGAAATAGATACTGCTGACATTTATGTTAGTTTGGCATCTTCAGTTTCTTTTCATAATTAATATCTGATTATCCTGATAGGCTATGTCTCCAAAAATCTGATGTGCCCCTTAAATGTTTTCAACACGAGTTCTTCCTTAGGAAAATCTTGATTATCGATATACTTTATTATTGTAAAGTGATAAATAAAATGAAGGATCGCTATCTACAAAGCTATCCCCTGATGCTGGGAATGACTCCTCTTCCTGAAATCTCTCTCTCTCTCTCTCTCTCTCTCTCTCTCTCTCTCTCTCTCTCTCTCTAACCTCAGAGTTAGATCTAAATCTATACTCTGTCATGTTAAAAGAAGTAAATTATGTCGATCCTCAAAAAAACTGGTTGATGTTGGCTCAATATTTTTTCTTAGATAAGTAATGGTTTTGAGCCCTCACGATCAAGTTATTAAGAAATGCGCATGAGGAAGAGCTCTTGCTAGTTAACCCTTTCTTTCATTAAGGCCACATAGTTACGGCATATTGGATCACGTTAGTTAGTGGATACTGAATCTTTTCAATGATCTTTAAATAGATTGAGAAAGTACATAATTAGCCTTTTCCCAGTATTAGGCGAAGTAACGTCAGTAAACAAGTTATAGAAAAACCGCCAGAAAAAGTCTCCGAGCGCCGACAAGCTTTGCAAAGTTCTCAATATAACTGTCAGACTAAATAGGGCAGTAACATTCTGTAATCGATTGATTGCGGGGTCTTAAACCGGATCATAGTCTTAAGCATGAGCCTCTGCCATTCACTCTGTGCCTTTGGTGTGAAACAAAGCATTGTAACGAAAGTTGTATGAAGTTAGCCGTTAAGGGCGAAGTATCCGTACAATAAGACTTAATTTGACTGATTTGAAGGGCATGCTGTTAGAATGAGTATTTAATTTAGGCATTTTTCTCTTCTCTGTAGGAACTAGGAGATTCCATGTTATAAATGCCACCAACGTCTCTCGGGTGATCTTAATCAAGGATAAAGCCGGATCTGACATCGGTCCCGAAATGTTATTTACAATGCACAAGGCTGATGTAAATTTCATATCCCGATTTTGTCTTCAAATTCCCGCATTGTGAATAGTTGGATTGTGATCAGGCTCACCTATTTAGTGAGCGACCTATGACAGGAACCTTAATTACAGCTACACGGATAGCTAATAACTCGAAAATGACCAACAATATGTCACAGAAATACTCTCATTCTACTCAAAGTTCGGAACTTTAGACCTAAAATATGACTTGTGAAATATGAGAGTGAAGAGCAGATTAATGAGTTCAGTGGAGATTGATGTCCAGCAGAGGCTGTAGTTGAAAGATCCGACTTCACCTCATCTTAGTCTCTTTCTGCAACTACTTACTAGTCTACTCATAAATGCGGAACTGTATACAATTAATAAAAGTTTATTTCTGATCAACGGTCTGTTTCAATCTCGTGATTAATATTTTACCCGAAAATTCTCTCTGTCTGTCTGTCTGACTGTCTGTCTGTCTGTCTGTCTGTCTCTCTCTCTCTCTCTCTCTTCCACACACACACACACAAACTTTTTAGTTCACTTTCGTGCGGCTTTCAACCAATTTGTAAACGTCGACATTAAAGTTCTCCATAGTCCACATTAGTCCACATCATATCGATTGAACAACGGCTATATTGGTAACACAAAAAGCAACCTGTGGACATACATGAAGAGGGAACGAATGGGACTGCAATATATGGATAATTGTAACTTAATTGTCTGTACAGTCTTTTTGAAATTGAGATGAACGCCGAAATTGTTATATATTTGATAAATATCCAGAGAAGAAAGGGAGGTGAAAGAGATAGCGACAGGAGGAGACAGAACAAGATAGTGGTAAGAGATAAAGATTAAAATACAGAGACAGAAAGCGGAAAATGAAGCCTGGGAGAGACAGACAGGAAGAGAGAGAATTTAAAACATAAAACAGATCGAAACAAATTGACACAGTAATGGGCTGGTTTATAAACCATAGAATGATAGACAAAATGCTCAACAAAAAGAGGCAGATTAAAAAGATAGAGTGGAAAGTGGTAAATAGTAGGAGATAAATATATTCTCCGATAGACAGGCAGAGATACAGATAAAAGGATGGATAGATAAAATTTTGAACAATAAGATACATCGTTGCATAATTATATATATATATATATATATATATATATATATATTAAAGGGAACATATTGGTATGTAGATAGATAAAGAATAAATGAATAGAAACAGATATGAAAGCAATATTTACATGGATGTATAGGCATAAATATAGATGTTCCATAGTTAGCCAGCCAGGAAGAAAGATACTAGGTGAAACACGAAGTAGGTTTGAAACCTCTCGAATTCTATGTTTACGATGATTTGCCTCAGCAGCTCTTAGGAGGCCTATCTTCGTGAAAAATCTGCTTCACTGCTCTATGTCTTAAGCTAGATCTATAATGCAAGTACATTTGCTCAAAGGTACCTCAATTACTGTAGCTTCAGTCGACCGGCTAGTAGACTGAGATTTTGATTCAAGAGAAGTTTTTTTTTTGCTCTACACACGTAGATTTACCATTTTTTTTATCTAAAAGGCAAGGATTTGTTACTTCTCAGTATCAATCAAATAAACTATTCAAGCTTTCTGGAGCTTACAAACGAGTAACGGATGCCAGTGTCATTTAGGTTCTGTGATGTTAAGAATTTCACTTGATTGGCCAATTGTGGGATTATTTGCTTCCTGTGGTTACTTCCCATGAAGAGCAACTATTTTTTTTGTTTCCTGTTCATATGTCACCATTATGTGAGTAAAGATGTAATGGCTGCTTAAATTAACGAATACTGTGTGAACTTTAAATTTATGCTCTGTATACGTTTTTCTTCCTTAACTAAATTAATATTAATTTCCTAGAGCAGCAGTGGAAAACTGCGTTCTTCGTTCTGCATCTTCTTTGCGCTGTTTCCGCTTAGTGATCCTAATCTTTTTGTGACCTCCACTTGGTTCCACTTCTTGAAAGCGTCGGGGAGGCTGCATTGTCCACATTGGCCTGCAATTTTTATTTGAAGCTCATTGCTCTTCTTCGATGCTTGGGAAATGAAGTAAAAATAAGCCAATATCATCTTGGCATCTTTGTTTTTGTGGCGGCTGTGTTAATGATGATGGCGATGAGCGTCTCAACTTTGAGATGGTTGTGTACAAACGTCTCTTTAGGCGAGATTAAAGTTTGTCATGTGTTCCTATCTTAGATACCCTTTGAAGCCTTATTTTCCCTACTTCGAATCATATGTCAATAACCAAGCAAGGTCTGTATAAGATGATAAACATTTTCTATCCAAGAAATCTGATAAAAGTAATATTTTTTTCATTTCCGCACTGATAATGCATACAGCTTGGATTCTTCATTCTCTTATACTTTGTCAGAAAAGTAACAAGAACTAAAAGGATCAAGATTGGTCTTTGATCTTAAGACACGCCGATGTTGCCTGTGAAAATTTTTCTCTATGAAGCCCCTCAGTGTCTACCAGTGTCAAGGTTAAAAAAAAATCAATTCAAAGCTTTAACTTAATTTACAGCTGTCTCGGAGAGTTCTAGAAAATTGAGCCCATATATAGTTTAAAAAACTAATGACATATCGATTTCCCTGATTTTTATACCCGGCTATTCGGCAGGGTAATTTTCGGGCAGTCCCTCAAAGTCTGATGTGCTGATGTGCTGAGATAAGGGCGCAAACAGCCTTGTTTGTGAGAGAGGTCATTGCACTCCGCGGATCTTTATCTACACACTCTGATAATATATTGATTTCTTATGGGACTTAGTAATGCTCACACTCTAACCTCTCAAGGTCAATTTAATTCGATTTGCTTGATGCTTGATATCCCTAAAAATCTCATGCGTTGAGATTAATGTCTCTATGGTTTTCAAACTTTTCATTAAACATTTTGCGATTCTTTTGTACATAAAATTGGTCGGAAATTCTAATAATTTTTGTAAGTAGTTCATCCGTTTATCCCTACTTATGGAAGAGTCATAAAAGAGGGTTTTTACATGGAAAAGGAAAAGCTATATTGGGACTTCAGCAAGAGACTATAAACGCGAAAGATGTTTACAGAACACAGATTGAAACCTTACTATGAAAGTAGATGGGAGCAGTAACATTGGAAAACAGCTAATTTTGTATTTCAAGATTTATTTAAAATCCCTCTTAACACTCATTATATATAAAAGGCTATGGAAGTATAAGCAAAAGTGTCTATAAGTGCACTGCTTGCGAGAATTCATGATTTCTCAATTATTTGTAACTTGAAGAAAATAAACTTTCAAAAGGATCCATATATAGGCTGGGCCTTCAATTAAAAGAACCTCCGTTAGTGCCCACATAATCCCGGCAGGCCTTGCTTCTCTAGGTGCAGTTGTACTTGCGGAAGAGCTCGCTTTGCTACGAACATTAAAGTCTTGTTTTGCGCAGTAGTAGTACTAAGTACCTCTTACCTCCTCTCTTTTCAGTCACTGATAATGATGGTGAAACTAAACTCTATAAATCCAGAGAGTAAAGATTTACCTTTTAAGGGCATAGATTTGAAGCATTCTCACACCTTCCCAAAGAATCTAAAATTGAAATCCAATTAAATGACAACTAAATCTTGTTCTTACAAAACCAAAAAGGACGAGCATTAATTTTTTTTATTATGAGAAATGCTGAAATACTCATGAAAAGAAAGTGAACAAAAAATCCTATGCAAGTGAATTTCATTGAGGACGCCAATATGAGATAATTATTTATGTCGTTAGAAAGACACCACACGGATTTTACTGCATTTCTATTTCCAAAGGTGGAACAATCTGGGACCGTTACCCTAATCAATACATTCAGTAAAAATTTCTGCATGTTTACAGCCACTATCAAAACCTCTTTAAAAACTAAACAAATATCCAAAAGGGTCAAAACAATGTCAGTTTTGCACAAATTATGTTTCAGAGAATTATTTGAAAGTTTTATCTTTTTTCTCGGAATTTGAAGTCCGACCTTTCCGTTAGACCTACTTCTTTGTGATATTATTTTCGCAAAGTTCAGACCTTTTGATGTTGGGCACTTTCTATTTGCCACATACAACTTGCCTTTGCACTTTTTCGAGAATATCATTAAGGGTTTCTTGCCTCTACCCATGCTTTTTTTAAAGTTAACAAAAGTTTTAAAAGTATTTATACATGTTTATTGGTAAAATTCAACTTCTGTGAACTTTTTTAAAATTATATTTTTAATTTGGTAGTGTAAATCTGTGTGAAAACCATCATTATTTCCGAGCATTACTTTGCCTTGTGGAATATTCTTGTAGGTTAAAAATTTAATTACGCCCCACAACCCATATATCAAAACGTTCCTCACTTTTTCGACGGTTACGTAAAACAACTTTTGTTTCTACATATTCTTTACAGCTTATCTGAACCTAGCATTAAAAAAAAATAAATTAGACCTTCATTGAATCATACCATAAATAATTATTCCACTATAAGAAACTTAAACAGTTCCTCAGAGGAGTAAGAACATGCTGTTTCCACTCATTTTTCTCCCCTTTCATGTTTAAAGTTTCTCAGTCTTGACCCTCTGATTCAATTACTCCAACTGAGGTTGTTAGTTGCATCTTTCTACTTAAAATTAATATTTCCTAATATGCGATAAATTACTATTTGAGTGGCTGGGCGAATGGAATTAAAAATATATCTAGATTGAAATTAGAACTGCAGATCTAGATCTGCCAAATTTTAGATGAATAGACAATCTCCTGGGATAGAATAAATCAAGTGATAAAAAATGAAAATGAAGCTGGTTAAGTGTGGGATTGTCAATGTAAAATATTAATACTACTGTAACTTTATACAATAATTATAAGTATGAAACATGTTAGATTTTTAACTTCATCTTGAGTGCTTATTTTTTGTCCATCTACAACTGAGGACTGTGACATGTACGAGAGGCTGGATATCCCCGACACCAGGTGGTAAGTCTCCTTCCTCGACCCAGTCGCAGACCACTTCTTGCTGTCCTGCAAGGTGCAATGCTCTAAGACGGCCAGCCTTTTCGCCCACGGTTTGACAAGTACAAGTATTTCCAGTTCCGCCGAAAGAGGTGGAGCTGTCACGGGAAACTCCAGATGCCAGTCAGTACACTCGCATACGTAGCTACTGGCTTCTAATCACACTGAAGCCGCAAAAGACGAAAACAAATGTTAAAGGAGTGCATGGCCAGACATATTGATTAGATGAAATAGATGACATCCCTAATGAATTTCAATGACAGTTAACTTCATTGGACTCCTGGCAAACAAAAACTAAACCTAAGCTTAATTGTTAGTTTTTAATAAAGAAACCACTGTTCGAAGACGGAAAATGTAATTTTTTTTTTTTATCGAAATAAAAACAACAACAGTGTAATACAAGAAACGCGTTTGTGGCGCTCCATGACAACAATGGAATTGAGGTGTTATAGCATGCCGAGATTCCTTGACTGTCGTTGGTAAACTCTCTCTCTATCTCTCTCTCTCTCACCCTTCTTTCTCTCTCTCTCTCTCTTGTTTCCTCTCTCTCTTTCTCCCACTCTCTCTTTTTCTCTTTCTTACTCTCTCCTCTGTGTCGTTATCTCTCCCCTCTCTCCCTTTTTCTCTTTCTTCCTTTTTCTCTCCCTCTGGCCCTTTTTCTCTCCTCTCTCTCCCTCTTTCTCTTTTTTTACTTTTCCTCTCTCTCTTTCTCCCAATATCTCTTTTTCTTTCTCTTACTCTCTCTCTTTCTCTCCCTATTTTTTCTCCTTTCTCTCTCTCTCTCTCTCTCTCTCTCTCTCTCTCTCTCTCTCCTCTCTTTCTCCCTCTTCATCTTCCTATCTTCTCTCTTTCCATTTTTCTCTTTCTCCCTTCCTCTCTCTCCTCTCTCCATGCCTCTCGCTCTTTTCCTCTCCTCACTTTCTTCCTCTCCTTTCTCTCTCTCTTTTTTTTCTCTTTCCTCTCTCTCATTCTCCCCCTAGTTTTTCTTCTTTCTCTCTCTCCTCACTCTCTCTCTTTTTCGCCTTTTCTTTCTCTCTTCTCTCTGCCCCCCTCCCCTACTCTCTCTCTGTCTGTCTCTGCCTCAAGTGAAAGCGAATTTGGATAACTAAATTCATAAGGTGCCATGAATTACAGTTTACAGGTGATATCATCCATTTCTTTAAAATTTCATTAGTACCTCGAGGCTTTTGCAAAACAATATTACTTTATGCCGATAAGAAACTGGAGAAAGAGAGAGAGAGCGAGAAAGAGAGAGAGAGAGAGAGAGAGAGAGAGAGAGAGAGAGAGAGAGAGAGAGAGAGAGAGAGAGAGAGAGTGAGAGAGATCGATAGATAGAGAGAGGCCCACAGGCAGAAAGACATACACCGAATCTTATAAACAAGGGTGATATTGTGGCTAGACTAAGGCTAAATTAACTGGTTTTGTTACTCGGGCTGAACTGGAAACTTTCAGTCTGTTTTTATGTGTTTCCGGTACTTATAAATTATTCTAAGGTCAGTCTGCTGTGTAACCAAATTAGAACATGATTTGGTAACATTTTTCTCTTTCGTTTTCGTGAGCAACAGACAGATCTAGATCTAGGCTAGATCATTACGTCTGGGAGAGTCTTGCAAATAATTATATATAAATTTAGATTTAGACCCAGACATGGTTTTGAGTGTTATATTTATTTAGTATACATATTCGACTTTGCAAGTGCTAAATGAGACAAATTTCAGCTTCTGTTGTCCGTTGTTAGTGTAGAAGTGTATAAATTAAAAACAAAAAAAAAAACAAAAACAAAAACCAAAACAAACCAAAACAAAAACAACAACCGATGAACTCGGCCGATGTAAGCCTTTCATCTGTGGTCTAAGAGAGGCAGTTAATCAAGGCGCGTAACTCCTGCTGAACTTTATAGGAGCATCATCTATTAATTTCATGGGCGCCAGTAAAACTTATGCTGGTAGACAAAACACAATACGTGCCGTAATGAAGTATTTATTTTGTTCTCACTCGTCAAACTAATTATTTAAACAATTATAGCTGATAAAGTAGTATCATCACGTTTTATTTTCATATATCTCAGAAAATGTTAAAACTGCAGAATTATCTGATTTCGAAACAATGGTACAACATCTGCTTATGAGAATTTTCTCGATGGATGAAACTCCTCCTTCTGCACACGTTGATGCCAAGAGGCAACGGTACCTTCTCAGACAGAAACGTGACAGTTTGTAGATGATGATAAAATAGACCAGGTTGCAGCATAACATGAGGAAATGCTTGCTTCTGGCTTCATCCCTAACCTTAGCTTAAAGCTTCTAGCAGGGGAAGGGGTATGCAATTTAAGAAATAAAAAGTATCAGTATTTTTTATCTTTGCTTTTCCAATTTGCGTCTTGTAACAATGACATCCTTTAGTCACGACATTAATTTAGACTGAACTAGTTTTGACTTTATAAGATTTTTATATTTACTTCTTTACATATTGATGTGCATCCTTGTTTTGTGACAATCCCATTATTTTTGAGATTCTAGGGCTTTCTTGACTGAATCTTTTACTTCTTGATTTTCGTATTATTTCTTATCTTAAGATGCTTTTAATGGGTATAATATGGAGGAAGATTTTATGGTGTGCAATTTTAAATTAAAATTATGCAACGCAGGGTTTTAACTTAGAGTAAAAAAATTAAGTCTCTTTGGGACTCTTGAGCCACCAATATCTTGGATTTTATAAAAAAAACCTATCGTAAATTCTTTCGTGCAGGAAAACTATTAGGTTACCATTAAAACATAAAATAAAGAATTAAATTGAAGTTGAATTAGTTACTTTCCTCGTCTCCAAACGGGTGGTAAAAAATTCGAGGTTGAATGAATAAAATTACCCCAATAAGGTTTTAGAACCTGTGCTTTGAGGATTGTCTTTAAATTATTTTTGCCTCTATTGAGCCCTATATTATGCATAAAAGTTGATACATCTTGATAACAAATCCTGTGATTATTGTGGTTATTAGTAATACGTGTTGTTGCTTTCTGTTTTAACAGAACAAAGTTACACTTATTGTTTTATAAACATGTATGCTGTTAGAACATTGTTCCAAACAGTATAGAACACTTATGTCATAGCCATTTGATCGCACCTTTCTGCAAAATTAAACAATAAAAGTACCTTCTGATAGTTTTGTCCAAGTATAGTTATGTTGATAATGTATCTTACAAATGTATTTCAGCATTGCCTGTGAAACATCTGAAAATATTTAAAAAATAAAGCTTAACTTTAAACGCGTTTTTCTACTATTCTGTTTTTTTCCTGAATAAATCTCTATAACTTCTTATTGAAATATCAACGAAATTTAAACTGCATTCTGTTTATAAATGGCTGTAACTAATATTTCAAACTGCTTACTGGACAAGTTGTGAACGATTTTGTGAGATTGCCACAATCTAAATATTTTTTCCTGGTTGAAAATAGAAAAAGCAATTTAGAAGTAGATTCAGGACTTCAGGCGGGGGTTGGGGGGCTAGAGTTAGACACATAGATTGCGTGACAGTTGCTGTACACTATCCCGCCACTGGACTTTCCCAGCCGCCTACCGCTAACATCACCTCCACCGCTAGCACTGCGGAGCCCGGTGGACTGCCAACCATCGCCTCTGGACTTTTCAAGCGCCAATACTGAAGCTTCTTAAGCAAGCAGGCCATCAAAGCTGCCACAAGCGTTCAAAGACGATCTCGGCTATCAAACAGCTTGGCAGACACTCCCAGCTGCTCTCAGTGGTCACCATTTCCCCTAATCATTTCACTGAAGCCCTCATATTGAGCTGACTGTGACCAAAAAGTAAAGTTTTTCTCTTACTAAGCGCTCATAACTTTTTTAAAAAACTTTTTCTAGGAGGAACGTTTTATTTCTTTGCTGGTGTCGTAGTTTACACCATTTCTCTTTCAGTTTATACGCCAATCTTAGGAGACGAAAGTTACTGTTAGAGAACTCATCACATAGTATCGCCTCTATCAACTTGATTGAAGACACTGGATGTCAGATTCTGCCGTCTATGCTATGGAAGTCAAAGCTAAAGTAGATACTTCTCTAATTCACCCAGCCAAAGGTTTGGATACAACATAATTGTTTCTATCTCTGTATAATTTCCAGTTGTTAGGCCTGATACTTCTGTCGTCAACCAAAACGTCCAGTATCTTGCAAGAAAATCATTTGTGCCTGACTAACGATCTTCTGAAGAGCGCTACATTATCTATGATATTTTTCTTGTCATGTGCCTTTAAAAAAAAAAATGATAAATATTCCCTGATCTAAAAAAAATTGCATTAAAACATTGTAACAGTTTTCTGAAATGTGTATATGATATTAAACCACAAAGAAAAAAAGAACTTAATAATTTGAAATGTATTTTCCCCGAGCATTTAGCTCCATAGAATTAATTTCAATACACCTCCAATTAAACATGTGCCTTCATTAGTTGATTTGAAAAACGACCTCAGCCTTCATTAAGAAGGGACAAAAGGATGTTCTCACGGCCTGTGATTAAACTTGATGAGAAAATTAGGAGAAAAAATATAGTTACAAAACTTCAGCACTCCTAAGCAACATGTTTTAAATTGAAAAAACAAAACAACAACAACACAAGTACAAGATTTCAGAACTTGCCTTCATTTAAAAAATTATTTCTTACATAAATTCAATTAGCTGCAAGTACTCGCTTTTCTGTTGATCTAAGCAATTAAGACCAACTTAGTCCTACTACTTTCTACAGCTGATGGTGTAAATTCTATCTTAATTTTTGTTAGAAAAACTAATCTCTCCTGCGACAAAAAAGCTGGAAAAACATATCTAAGGCAGTTTTTTGGGACATCTGTATTCATAAAAGCTTTCAAAGTTTTCAAGAGACTGCTCGTAATTAAACAACTTAAAAAACCTCGAGAATGTAATCAATATCAAGTTACGGTGCGAATCCCAGAGGATCTGATTACTTGAAAATAAAACAGTATATCATATATCGGCAATAAAGACATTTTGTAAACTTTCTGTCAGTATGAACATCAGCTTAATAAAAATGATGAAAAGAAATTTGTAGATAGAAATGGATGTGCTACGAATGATTTGTCAATCATCACGTTCTCTAGTTGGGTTTTCTCTTCATAATTCTTGATATAGGCTCGTCCACTAGAGCATTCATCATAGTTATCTCGCTATACCTCATCCTACTTATACATGTATTTAGTACGAGCACATAAATCATTTTGCCTAGATCGAGGATTGAACGTACCTATATGTACACATAAAAAAGAAAAAGCAACAAAGAACTTAAGAACGGAAATTAAGAGAGAAAAAGATGAAAGAGAGAGAGAGAGAGAGAGAGAGAGAGAGAGAGAGAGAGAGAGAGAGAGAGAGAGAGAGAGAGAGAGAGAGAGAGAGAGAGAGAGAGAGAGAGAGAGAGAGAGAGAGAGAGAGAGAGAGAGAGAGGGAGAGAGAGAGATGAGGATCAGGTACATACTATGTACAGTAAGAAAGGGAGAGAATATTTTGGATAAATACAGAGAGTCAGAGAGTAAAAGAGAAAAAGGGAGAGAGAGAAACTGAGGAAAAAAAAGATTAAAAGGAAAAGAAACGCAGGAATATGATTTTTAAATGTGTATACTTACCCAAAACATTTTGTTTCATAGAGATTAACTTTTTTAAAAAGATCGATGCATAAATTGGTCGTGTCTTTCAGCATTTTTTGCACATGAAAATTAATTTTAGTTCAATTTTGTAAAATAATTTGGATTTGCATTAAAAAAAAAAATCAGTGAATTTTTTTCCCCCTTTAGTTCTAACTTATCTCACATAGGGACTGGCACCAATAAATACATAGGAACTTTACGATTTGTCACAGCTCAAGCCAAGAAGTAATTAGTTTATGGAACATTTTATCAACCTTATTGCATAAGTTGCTACTACGATATGATAGCATAATTACCCTAAAAGCTGTTTCATAATATAGTCTTTGTTTCAACAATAGCTTTAATTTTATAAAAACCTTTCCCCTATTAATCGTTGTACATCATAATTATAAATTTCATGATTTCAAGCTCACGAAAATCCAGTCATGCGTGGAAAAAATGTCAATGAAGTATCTTCATGAAAATCAAAAGCTACTGGCTTTTGACTCCGGTTCGGATTAAAGAATGGGATAAGTTTGCCTTCACTCTTCTTTAACGATTGGCTTTGAAATAGACAGAAACAGTGAAACAATTTTCATTCATGTAATGATAGTCCTAAAAACTTCTTTGTCTTTTATCGTGCTGTGTCTATTGTAGAGAAAATAGTAATTAACGCGCATTGAATTTTGTGAGGAAAACGTGGTCGAGCATGAATAAGAGATTGAAAAGATTTCATTTTGTACCATGACCCATAATAAACAGAGAATAAAGTTTCTATTCCTTGAAATATTTACGAATGATCCTTATTGGCATATACAAAAAATATTTATCACATCGGATCATATTGTAATGAACAATATAAATATTTGATTTTAATTTAGATTAACGAGCACTTTTACAAACGAAAATCAAAGTGCATCACATGCCGAGGGTAACACAGTAAAAAGCGTTTTTAACGTAAAAGAGGCTGCAACTAAATTTGAGAAATCAGCTGGTTCTGGTTTTTCCAAATCTACTAAAAAATTCTTTGAAGCGCATTCAAAGGAATTCCCGCTAAAAATTCCTAAAGGTGCTGCGTTGAGGGAATTCATGACTACTCATTATCCTTATGTAGACTACATGATAAAAGTTCAAAGGAATCTTTAGAAAAATTTGAAATTTATAGAATTAGATAACTAATCATGTAAATCATTGTAAAACACAATTCTTATCTCCAGAGTTTTCGAAATCCCTATTTCAACATCTTATTTCTCTTAGTGCACACAAAAAGGAAATCACTATTATACAGAATGTTATTTCCCCCAAAGAAGTGGCAATAAAAAGTCATGATCTTTGAATATATGAGACCATACGTGTTGATGCTTTACTGAAACAGATTTTTTTCCCTCGTTTTTGCATTTCATAATATATTTTTGTGACTTGAATTTGGGCATCTCTGATACTAATGTTATTTCTTTTGAACATTCTGTGACCTGTGTGCTGAACTTGTTGCTTCCTGTACTAGGAAAAGACAAGACCCCCCCAAAAAATAAAAAAAAAAACAAAAACAAAAAACAAAAAACAAACAAACAAACTGTTGACTGTTCATGTATCATCATAATTTCTCTTTGTAACCTCATCATTGATAGAGTGTTGTATTTGTCAAATTCTCGACCTATCATTAGTCTACACACTTCTTAAATATTATTTTCAGGTTTCTCTACCTGTTACAATGTTACACATTTCCTATGTTATTATCCGGATTTTCTACCTTTTGATATCCCTTCTTCCTGCCCTCTTCACCTTCTCCATTTTTGTCCTGTCTATGAGTATGGCAGATGACTACCATCATGAGTTCAATAAAGAAATATAATTAACAAGATCATCTTGAACAAACTTTTTGTTCATCTGTGCTAAGTTGTTAAAGTAAGTGATAGCTAATTAACACAAACAAAAAAAAAAACAAACAAAAAAACAAAAACAAAAAAAAAACAAAATAAAACAACCCCCCCTAAAAAAACAACAACACCAACAAAAAAAAAAACAACAAAAAAAAAAAAAAAAAAAAAAAAAAAAAAAACAACAAACAAAATAAAACAATCCCCCCCCCCCTAAAAAAAAAAAACATCAAGAAACCAGGAAAAAAAACAAAAGAAAAAACAAAACAAAACAAAAATAAAAAAACCACACAAAAAAAACCAAACAAAACAAAACCAACCCACCATTTAAACTGAGTTAATATTTTCTAACTAGTTATAAATATTTTTCATCAAAATGGCATAGACTGCCATATTTAGCCAGACAGGATGGAACTTGACTCTTAATTTCTTGATTTTAAAATATTTTTTAAAGTAATTTGAAAAATATATTGAGGGAATGTTTGGTTCAACAACACAAGGAAAGAGACAAAAAGTTAGAAAAATGGAGCGACAGATGGGAGATAAGGTTATAAAGGGATGGATAAAAAATTGTTAGCCGAATTTGAATAAATTGTTACCCTTTTCTTGTGTCTGCGTTACTAACTCTTGTGGTAGTCTTAACTATCAAGACCTTTCTAACTTTAACAATATTTAGAAAATTCAAAGCCGTATTAAAGCCAAACTCTGTGACAATGTTTTGGATTAAAATGAGTATAACAGATAGTAAAACCTACCGGGGAATGTTATATTGTTGAAAACGCAAAATTTGTTTGACATTAAGAAAACATAATCACAATAATCAAATACACTTTGATTAAAATACAAAGCTTAAAACTATTTACGTACAAGCATTTAACACGCGACATAAAAATCAACACTATGAAAATAAAATACGCTTCTCGAATATGATTGTGAGCGCTGAAAGTTACCATAAAAACTATCAATCATAAAGGAAAAGCAGATAAATTTCAAAGCGATGACAGTAAAAGTATCAAAAAACCCATCTAATAAACTATAATGACGAGGTAAAATATATTATTGGACACTCTTGACGAAACTCAATTTACGTGACAAAGTAGAAGCGAAGAAAAATAGCCAAAGGTTGACAAATTAGTAAATAATTATATCGGCCGCTTAAACAACCGACTTCCACCGATCTCATCTTACAGCACCGACTGGCATCAGAGAGGTGGTCTTGGCTCTGTTCTAGCCTAGATCGCCATGACTGAAACCGGCGGGGACAAGATCGAAGTCACACTACAAATAGGAAGACGAGGAGAGTAACTTGGTAACTGACAACCTATTGGAGGTGCGCAAGTGCGGATCTGGACTTCACAAACAAGTGAGTTGAGAAAAATCGAACAGAAAGGTTGACTCAAAAATGTTTTCAAAACATCGTTTATCAAGTTAGTTTTTTTCATACTGAGGTAGTAACGAATGTAAATGGGAAACAGGAAGAGAATGATGCGAACATAATTATGAGTAACATAATCCCAAACATGTCAGGTCACAACCATTAGCTACACTGATCATCAGCTTTTAAAAGATCATTAGTTTTTTTCTTTCTATTTTCTTGCGTCTGGCTGGTCATAAAGTAGAGGCACAAAAACAGATAGAGAGAGAGAGAGCAAGTGAGAAAGATTTAGATGAATAAACATATACAAAGACAAATAAGCTAGAGAGTGAGAGAGAGAGAGAGAGAGAGAGAGAGAGAGAGAGAGAGAGAGAGAGAGAGAGAGAGAGAGAGAGAGAGGAAGAGAGAGAGACTGACAGGAACGAACAACATAAACCTTAAGAAGATCTAAAATATACTTACGCTACTTCAAGGCTTCTACGGGACCTAAAACATTCTTATGATGAACCTTACCAGTCATGATGAGAGTCGGTTATGGATAACAGAATATGGTAAAACAGCTTTTCGTTTTCTTTTTTCTCACAATGATCTCCGAAAAGAGAAGTTAAACGTCCTATTATTTTTCCGAAGCATCATTCGCGGAAATTTCTCATTATGTTTTCAGACAGCGTAATCCTACAGATCAGTTGGCGAACATTAGCCTTCAGGGTCACAAGTCCCCAGTGGTGCCATTCAGTCTCCAGATAGGGCAGATGCATTGTGATCAAAATGACGCTCAGAGTTTGAGTAAGTTGCACTAGCTCTTTTTTTCAGTTTGTAATGTATTGTTCTCAGTCTGAACATTAAAGTCGTTTTCTCTGTTACATCACAGAACTTGAGAGTTCAATTTATTGTGCTGTCATTTCATTTCCATCAGAGAAAAGTCTTCATAAGTGTCCCTGACTCGTGCAGTAAAATTTCTGAGTCGCTTTGTGCTATTTTTGCTGCCTTGTTGGACTAGCTGTCGGCGCTCTCATTGCCTGGGATGAGACATTGACCAGGATTTCATTGCAGAATCATTTGAGACGTCAGCTATGTTAAATCCACATAAACCTCGGTAATTGTGGGTCCTTGGTGAAAGTCCGTGGTTATTGTTCTGGAGAGTTTGTATAATTTACTTACAGTCTCTGAAAAATTAAAATTGCTCCATGCTTCCTAGGGACTGTTTTTGTTTTCATTTAGTAACGTTAATAAGAAACTCAACAGGAAGTCTTCGTTGTAGACCATCCTAGCTCGCCTTTAATTAAAGGGTTTCGGTCATGACCGCCTGACACTCTATAAGAGTTGGGCTATACTGAGGTCTTGACTCCAAAGTAACTGCATGTTCTGATGGTTTTTGCATCATATTGTTAGATTAGAACTTAGATAGTTGAGCTTCTAATCCATGCTCTTTTTTTACTTCAGCCACCTAAACTCCAAATGGTTAGAGCATGTTTATGCTTATGACATTAACTCTAATCCTCGCTGCTCCAAATCTGTCCATCCTCGGCTGTCTTAGCTAGTTTTAGGATCTTTGCTCTGTTTTTGCCGCATTTGAAAAGTTTACTGATATGACCAGAAGCTACAGATCCCACAAATCCTTTAACGCCATTCACAACTGGCATTTTTTTTGGCTTGGTAGTCACAATCTTATAAATCTGATCAAGAGATTGGTTGCTTTTTTTCTCTTTTTTAGCTTTGAGTCCCTTTCACACTTCTATCATTTGAAACTGCCATTACGAGCATAGTTTTCGGAATGGATCACACCATTTGTCCATAGTTTGATTCCTCTAATTGCATCAGGATAATTGCCTAATTCTCGATGGTATGTTGAAACTTGCTAGTCAACAAAACATCCAGCAGTCCTTTCCTTTGGTTTGATGATCTAATCTTAATTGCAGGTCTGTAGTAAGTATCGGTGGGTTTGCATCACGCAGACCAGTCTGTCCTCGTATTGTGTTTATCGAGGCAAGTTCTTGAAGTACTTCGGTATCCCTTCCAACGTATCGAGCTTGCAAGACGATCATTTTACAATAGGCGCTCATTGAAGTCTGTCTACATTTGCAGAGTAGGGCAATTTCCAAGGTCCTCTCCTATTGCATAGATTTTCTTTAGCGAGGGAGAGGGGAAGGGGGTCGTTCAATGATATGGTGAGAAAACTCTCAAATGTATTGCTTAAGAATATCTGAAGAACAATTCCTCTATTGGTACGCTGTCCTTACTGAGGCTGTTAAACTTACTTGTGGACCTTTTTCTCTTATTCATCATATGTTATCGTTTCAATCATAACGTGTTTTTCCTCTTTGTCGTCAGCGTTGACCATTACTTTGCCATGGGCGACCCAAAATCTTTACGGGAAGTCTGCATTCAGTCAATCACTTCTTTCATCTTGCAGCATACTCTTGCTACTTTTACGGCTTCGAGGACTCGCGATATTCTTTCTCCACTCACCTATTCATTTAGCGTTATTTGCATGTAATCTTGATTTGTACAATTTTCTTTTCTATACTGGTGGAAGTTATATCACCAGCAAATACAGCGAGGTACATTTTACTCCACATCTGACCTTCGATATCTCTCATTTTTAGTGTAAAAGCATCTCATCTCATTGGGACCAATGATAACTCAAATCAAGCGGTTAAAACAATGAAAATCATCAGTTCTGGGTTTTCACCACCAAGGCATAACTGTTCCAATCATAAACTATTTCGCTCCTGCAGTCAAGTAGTTCAAACTGCACTCAGCGAGTGTTCCCCCAGATGAATTATTGATGTTATCTGAACAGACACCCCTAGCCGAGCTGAGCCTATCTAGAAAACGAGGATTAGAACAGAGTGCACCAAGACGTAACTGAGTCACAAAAGTGGTTGAAACTCAAATTAGAACATGTTGCACCAAGACGTAGCTAAAGCACAAAAGTGGTTGAAACTCAAATTAAAACATGTTGCACCAAGACGTAACTGATGTGCAAAAGTGGTTGTAGCTCAGTCATCTCAACATCGATAGAAAGAGGAGCAATAAAACACTAGAAACGCTAACAACGTCGTTTATTTAAAAAAAAAATTAAAAAAAAAAGATTGCTTAAAAAATCAGAGAAAGTGTTCTTTAGAAATATAGGTGATAAAATATTGAGGCTTGAAAAAAAAGTGGAGGAAAAGCACACACATAAAGCTCCGAGTGAAGCAACAAATCATCTAGCATCATAAATCAGAGGATGGTAGAAACTGAGATAAACCATAGGTCAGTTTTTGCTAGAAAATTGAAATGCAGAGGCATATAATGTATCTTATGGATTTCAAGCAAACAAAAACTGGCTGGAAGACAGTAAAATGCCAAACGATTGACCGAAAGCTATACCCATACATCTATACATAAAGCAAAGATCAAGGTGGGAAGGTAAAGCTGACATACCAGTTTAACTAGCTGTGCATGTGTAAGCTTAATGGAGAAGATAACCTCAAGACTACTCAGGTTCCTAGAAAAGCATACATTTAAGACATACGATTTACAAGATAATACAATGTATGAAACTCAGCGTCAGGTGTTGAAATAACTCTGCGTTATGCCAATTAGGAGACTAGGTCAGGCCGCACACTTCAAACAGGACGTAGTAGTAGTAGTAGTAGTAGTAGTAGTAGTAGTAGTAGTAGTAGTAGTAGTAGTAGTAGTAGTAGTAGTAGTAGTAGTAGTAGTAGTAGTAGTAGTAGTAGTAGTAGTAGTAGTAGTAGTAGTAGTAGTAGTAGTAGTCGTAGTAGTAGTAGTAGTAGTAGTAGTAGTAGTAGTAGTAGTAGTAGTAGTAGTAGTAGTAGTAGTAGTAGTAGTAGTAGTAGTAGTAGTAGTAGTAGTAGTAGTAGTAGTAGTAGTAGTAGTAGTAGTAGTAGTAGTAGTAGTAGTAGTAGTAGTAGTAGTAGTAGTAGTAGTAGGTACCACAAAGTGATTTTTCTACCCCCGCAAATTTGAATATACCCAATTGTACTGTAAAGATCTTGTTAAAATATAAAATTTCCAACAAATTTCATCAAAATCTGTTGGTAAATAAAAGTTTTACAGCTGTTTCAATTTTGCGCATAACGACACAAAACAAATTGCGTGCATCGGGTTGTTTTTAAGGACATATAAAAGTCATTTGTTAAATCTTATGAAACAAAAAAGGACATATTTACAAAGTCCAAGACAATGACTATACACATACGAAATTTCACGGAGATAAAAAGTAAACAAAAGAATTTATTGGTCATGAAATATGGCCAAAAACACTTGTGGCATATCAACATTACAAGCAAATACTCTAGATGAGGCACTTTTGGACCATCGTAAAAAAACACATATTCTTCAGATTGTTTCAATACTTAGTTTGCTAATACACAATGTTGTATTTAGTTGACACAATTTTTGTCAGCAACCTAGAAAGCCATTTTGAAAAGATAGAGAAAACCAAAATTGGCATAGCGCCAAATTTTGCGCCTTGGAAGAAAATTGGTAAAAAAGCGAATCATATTGTAGAAATTATATCATAAAAAACACAGTTTTCGTACTAGAGTAATGAAACTTTCGGAGTTTATGGTTTTTTAGATGCTGAACCTGATTATGCTATCTATTTGATAATTTGACCACTGTTTCTATTTCAAAACTGCATTGTAAGTCAATGATAGAAGTAAAAAAATAATAGTCACAGATGAATTATGATTGAACATATATTTTCAAATGTATACATGATAAAGCATTATGATTTTGATAGTTGTAGAAAACTCCCATGATAAACTGAGGTTCAATACACGCTTACATTAAAGCTGAAACTGAATGACTGTAAAAGAAAGTATTACATAAGAGACAAAATACATTACAGTTTTCAAAATATAAATTGAGAACCAATTCATGTAAAGGAATTAGCAAGCCTGAAAATATCAATATTTTGTTAAATGAAAACAATTTGAGCCTGCAACTTTAAAAAATTATAAAGTATAAACAGAAATTTTCGTTTCTTTTAAATTGTGAAGGTTTCTGTTCCGTGTATATGTTTTTTTAAGCCGCACCTATGGTTTTTCCCACTCTGCTTACCTCTCGGTCTCACTACCTCTTTTGCCAGACATACTATGTACCTGTATCAGTGTCACTTTTTTGTTGACTACCTACCTGTACACTTCGCTAATGAAAGTATCTATACTGTTTGTACCTTGCAGCGTTTTCTGTTTGTTTTACTAAATAAACCTTGAACCCAACAACAACATCAAGCAACAGTTTCTGTCAAATTTATTTTCACCGTAACAGCATTGTATTTAATAATCATCATCAGAACTTTAATTTTGAATGATTGTCTTTTGCCTAATGAACCCCCCTCTTTTAGAGGGGGGTTCATTGCATATCTTTCCAAGCAAAGTCTGGTAAAAATTTGCAGCAGTACCTGTCAGTCTTAAGTCGTCTTGCCCCCATCACTAATTTTCTATATCGAATCTGATCTTTAAGATTTTCTGCTTTTCCATTTTTATATAACTGATCAAGCCCAGCTTTTGTGGTGCACAAACCACCTTGACACAAAACCGCATTCATAATTTTAACTTATTACAAAAGAATTCCAACTGCTTTTTTTTACTTGGAACCATAGGGGCGCAATGGAGTTACAGGAGTGAGAAAATGATTCAAAGATGAAAATCAGTTGAATAAAAAGAGGAAAGCCTGGCTAACGAGGAAGTATTACTAAAAGTACAGAGGAGTCCATATACATTCAACACCTAAGGGAAACTTTTGCTTCAAGTCAACTTTGTTTGCCAGCACTATTTTGTATTTCTTTACAAATTAAATTGCAATATTTAAAGCCAACTTTTGCCTACAGTCAACTAACTTTTTTGGTCCTGAGGTATTTATCCAGACTCCAGTGTAAAGTCTATGGAAGTAAAGAAAGGGCCAGGAGTGGAGAGAACGACGAAAAAGATACTGATTTTGAGGATGAAGACGATCATTACATTGATTATGATGATGATAATGATGATGATGGTGATAATGATGATGATGGTGATGATGATGATGTGATGATGATAATGATGATGATTAGGATGATGAAGATGATGAAAAAACTGTCTTCACAAGCATGGGCATTATTAACACTGTATCGCCGATAATATTTTTTGTTTTATGTTTCACTACTTCAAAGATAAAAATGAGCCTGACTTTAACAACAGAAGAAAGAAATTTGCCCATTTCACTCTGTGTATCTCTGAATCCATTGGAAACTAGGAAGCGAGAAAGAGAAACAGAAAAGGAAAGGGAGAGAGAGAGAGAGAGAGAGAGAGAGAGAGAGAGAGAGAGAGAGGGAGAGAGAGAGAGAGAGAGAGAGAGAGAGAGAGAGAGAGAGAGAGAGAGAGAGAGAGAGAGAGAGAGAGAGAGAGAGAGAGAGAGAGAGAGAGAGAGAGAGAGAGAGAGAGAGAGAGAGAGAGAGAGAGAGAGAGAGAGAGAGAGAGAGAGAGGTAAGCACAGCACCATGGCATCAGCTTCCCCTGAGTATAATTTGCCTCCTTAGATTAGAGGTAAAGGCAGTCTGAATCGAATAGCGAATAGTGTGGCTCAGTCCTGCCCCCACCCCCGGTAATCCTGCGTTCACACCAAAAAATCGCTCGTCCAGAATTTTCCTTGAGCACACACCAATATAGTGCACCAAAAATACACTGTACTTTATAATTATCGATGTGTGCTTACATAACATACCTACAGTCTTGATTATCACACAAAGACTATAAATATGCCCTAGAAATATAGTAAAAGAATACGTTCGTCATTACGTCATAGGCAAAGCACACAATCATACAGGCATCTCAAATCAATGTTCTAGCTTGAATACATCTAATTACATTGGTGATAATGACAAGGTATGATGATAAAAGCAATAAATCTGTTCAACAATTCCTTTCTTATTTTCAGCTCAATGAAAATAGTTTCTGTCTAAACCTAAGGTTTGTTGAATACTTTTTCACTGTGGCAGGGCAAGTCACCTTGATCTGACTAAAAATAATTTAAGAAAGTTATTTTGATTTCCATAGGTTTCTTTTTTCAAATGTTCCATAATCAATCATTAAGGTCTCCACCTTGAAATGACTTTATAAAACATAATGATTTGTCGAGTTCCTTGACTGGAAGAATTATTTTAAACTTTGTACTGCAGTGCTCTTCTCCCTTAAAAAAGAAGTTCTAAGAAAGTCTTTATCTTCGAGTGCGCGTTTCTTTATGCTACTCTTCTCTTCTATGTCAATTAGTACATCGTACTACACGTATTTTCCCCGTAGCCTCAGTTTCCACTGCGTTTAATTCACGATGAACGGGATAGTTCTGCCTAAAGCACCTCTGTCCGTTCACTGTTGGAGGGAAGTCAAATAGCAGCGTCCAGTTTTCTTCTCACCTCCAGACCTGTGGGTAAGGACAGTTTTAGACTTTCCGCCAAATAAACCATTGATTTCTAACTAACCTTTTTCAGTTGTTGCATGCAGGAAACAGGGGTATCTGCGGAGAAGTTCGATTGCCGCACTTATAATTGAGGCCCTGACGTGCGCACCTGGGGGCACGTGCCGTCAGACCCGAGAAGATGAGTTGTGGGACAGGAATGCTGTGGCTCGTCCAGTGGTTGTGCAGCCTCCTCAGGAGGGGGGGGGGGTGTTCTGTGAAGAAGAATTAGCCCGCGTCTGTGTTCCCTCCTTTCTATTAAAACCAGCCAAAATTGTTTTAGGGTTTAGTAACTATCAAGTTGACAACTTTCTACGTCGTCTCATATTTTTTTTTTATTTGTAAAGAAATCTAACCCTGTCTTTATCACAGCTAGTTTAGGTAGTGCCACGTTCTCTCAATCCGAGCGAGAATTCTGCTCGTCTCTCAGACACCTCCAGTACTGTAAAACTTCTCTACTGTCACCTCTTTTAGACCGTCGCGCACAATTGTCTCTTTCTTTGCAGCAATTGGGGCTGACTGACCACTAGACATTAATTGCCAACATCAGAAAAGAGGAGACAAAACAGAAGGAAACGAAGTGCAAGGCCAGAGGCAGACAGTGATAAGCTATACAGATTCAATAAGCGAGACCACTCTAGTGATGTGCTTAAAATAAATAAAACATGACTATAACGGGAATTTTAGTTTCAGGAGAAAATTCCTGCTGTAAGCAAGTTCCCGCTTCAGGAATGCAAAGAGATCTATCCCCACCCCCCTCAAGAAAAAAAAAAAGAAAAAGTTAATGTACGAACTACTACTTGTAAGTGTAAACACAGCCTGACAAAGAAAAAACGACTAATAGGCACCCGCAAAATCTTTTTATAGCTATCACGTGGTTTTAAGAAATCATAGAGGCTGTGCTATTATTGTCCATCACGTGGTTCAAAATATACAAACAATGTGTCTATAGCAGTACCATCTGTCTAGAAGGCCTGTTCACAAGGTTACGTAACATTATTCAGATGGGCCATCATCTGGCTAGCTATCAGCCACCTGCGCGAGGTTTGAACAGTTGATTATAGCATGCTTAGCAGTACACACTGTGTTTTCACTGGACTCTCCTGCCATTTTGTTATTGGATTACATTCATTCTCTCTTGGATTATATTTCTTATCTTATTCTCTGCTATTCGCCCTTGGATTGCACCTTGTTCTAACAGATGCTTTCAATGTGGAACATTCCAAGAATGCTTTCTTGTGATTTGGTGTAGATTTTCCTCTAAATGTGTGCACACTGATAGAGTATGACCCGTGCCACCAAACATCATACAATGTAATATATATATATATATTTAGAGAGAGAGAGAGAGAGAGAGAGAGAGAGAGAGAGAGAGAGAGAGAGAGAGAGAGAGAGAGAGAGATACTGATAAACAATTATACATGTTAAGTTCATCTAAATATGCTTTAAGTTTAATTAGCTTTTCCCTTTATGGTCTCTGCGATATCACTTTATAGAGAGAAGGTGTACTGAAGTGGGAGCCAAAGTTTTTTAAAAGCCTTTTAACTAAAATCTCTGATACTCAAAGTGCCCTCAATACTTTAACCTTAAGTTTCATATTTCATTATATGGTGTATCGGTGTCATTATCAATTTCCTTAACTGTTTATTGTTTAGGGGAAGAAAGTGCACTGTTACAAACTGTAAGAGCGGCTATGCCAGTCAGAAGGGGAAAGAAAGTGAAACGGTTATTTTATAATTATGGTTTTCCGAAGGACCCAACTGAATGTCATAAATGGGTTTCGAGTCTCCCAAACAAAGTTGAGAAAGTGACTGAACATATTGGAGTATGTAGTCGACACTGGCTCTCTGATACTCCTCACATTCGAAGAGGAAGATAATATTTATAATCTCTATGCATCCTCCTATTAACTTTGGTGAGATACCTTCACCATCCATATCACATGCTCATCCAAAAACTCCTCGCCCTACCAAAAAAAAAAAAAGCTGTCAGTGAAAACAAAGTCAGAGAAATTGACGAACTGGATACATTCATAGTAAAAAATAACTTTAACTGTGGCACTGTTAAGGAAGCCCTTCAAGAAAGTTTGCTCCTCTATGGACTCAGTGCTTGTAATGCAGATAGAACAGAACAAGCACTTGCCAGCTTCAGTCGCGGTGGTTGTATGCATGAATATGTTATATACTTCCATATTAGACTTAGAGATGCAGATGCAGGAGTGACTGTAATTCAATTTGAAGACTACAACGGTTTTAAATTGGTAACACACCCAAATTTTCCCTGTAAAACTGTGAATCAATGGGATCAGCTAGAAGTTGTCCTTCATTTTTACACTGGAACAGGTTAGTACTGCCCATTATTCTGACCACCCCCCTCCCACATACACATAGACTTCTGTCTGTATCTCTTTCACTCTAAATATCACCATATCTTTTTTTGTCTTTCACATTCTGTCATTCCTTGTTTTGCTCTTGACATGTCACTCCAGTGCCTTTATTTAATGTAGCCTACTGTAACACTGTGTTATCAAGTCTCGAAAAGGTGTACATGTGGATCTGAGTTTCAAAGTGTAAATATTTGAATGTAATAGAAATTATGATGAGAAGGGAGAGTGTGTGCGTGAGAGAGAGAGAGAGAGAGAGAGAGAGAGAGAGAGAGAGAGAGAGAGAGAGAGAGAGAGAGAGAGAGAGAGAGAGAGAGAGAGGCCCGGAAGGGTTAAGAGTCGGATTGAGCTAGAGAGATGAAAGAAAGAGAGAAGGCCAGATATAAAGCGCACATGGCTAGCACCTATTACCATATCTAGCACCCCCCTTTTCCACACAAATAAACCTCTGGCTGTCTGTATCTCTTTCACCCATTCTCTCTCTCTCTCTCTCTCTCTCTCTCTCATTCATTATTTTATCTCTTGCTCTAAGATTCTACGTACCTACTATGTTTGTTTTTGTTCCTTGGTCGAATTTTACAAAATTATAATCTCTGTCTCCCTCTCTCTCTCTCTCTCTGTCTCCCTCTTTCCCTCTCTCTTCATTTGCTTCTTCTGACTTGATACAATTAAAAACTCTCCTCATTATCTGATGTACGTGTTCTTAGTGTGTCACACCAGTGCCGGTATTTGATGTACCGTACCACTGTATTATCAAATCTCGAAAAGGTGTACATGTGCATTTGAGTTTCTAAGTATTTGAATGTATAGGCTATATGTACTTAGAAGTTATGATGAAGAGGGAGGGAGGGAGAGAGAGAGGGAGAGAGAGAGAGAGAGAGAGAGAGAGAGAGAGAGAGAGAGAGAGAGAGAGACGAGGGTTAAGAGTCGGATTAAGCTAAAGATGAGAGAGAGAGAGAGAGAGAGAGAGAGAGAGAGAGAGAGAGAGAGAGAGAGAGAGAGAGAGAGAGAGAGAGAGAGAGAGAGAGAGAGAGAGAGACGGGAGTTATGAGTCGGATTAAGCTAAAGATGAGAGAGAGAAAGAAAGAGAGAGAGAGAGAGAGAGAGAGAGAGAGAGAGAGAGAGAGAGAGAGAGAGAGAGAGAGAGAGAGAGAGAGAGAGAGAGAGAGAGAGAGAGAGCACATTGCTAGCACCCCGCAGACCGGCCCATCTGAATAATATTACATAACCTATGAACAGGCCTCCTAGATAATTGGTACTGGTCTGAACAGACACAGATATACACGTGACGTCACAAAATTCGTGTTTGACTCAGATCTCACTTCCTTTCCACCAATGTTCAAAATGGAGAAAGGACGTGTGTTCAAAACGTATGAAGAGTTTGAGGCAGCCCTTAAATCATCTTCAGTGGCACTCACAGTCTATTTGTGAAAAGATCGAGTGAGTCAGTGAAAGAACTAATACTGAAGTACCTAAAATATAAAATCATTCTCCCTTGTGTGCAAGCACTCCCCGTCCAAACACACCAGCTCCTCGACGGGTCAGCGCCCATGCCAAAGGTAAGTCCCATCAATTGTGCTAATGAGATCTAGAGTTAAATATAGATAGGTCTTATATCCAGATCTAGACGATCTGATTTTAGATTTTAGTGGTTGTTAAAGATAAGGGGTGAGTTATCTTAAGCCTAGATTTTTAAATCCTTCCCTGCCTCTTGGAGTAGATCTAGATCTAGATTCTAGATCTATAACAGAATGGAAAATTTGGCATGAGGGCACCAAAAGCCTTATTGAAAGGCATTGTCAGAGTACTGATCTGAAACATTTTGCAGTTCATAGGACAAATATTTTAATTTACTCTAGATCTAGATTTGCCATTCAATCATTTATTTTGAGGTTTCAGATTTTATAAGCCAAAGTTATTTTCTTTAGATGTTGGCCACTGCCTACCATGTGGCTTGATGCTATACACTAAATGAACTTTGTAGCATTCAACTCCATCTATAGATACATAACTACATACTCTTCATCACTTTCACAGGTCCCTCAAACTAGATTGTCAAGCCAAGATTCGGTTGAAGATCCAGAGGCCGAAAGACCAGTCTCCGCCCTTCCTGGCCATCACAGTGCAGTATTTGAACTATCAAGGGCATGGCCTCACCCAAGAAGTAATTACACTTTCCTTTGTTTTTTTCTATTCTGCCTCTTATGGAAATAAATACATATTTTCATATACATGTGGACTGTGGAGAAAAGACAGGAAAGCCTGCATTGCTTGTTCGCTTGTACTGTTACAATGCAGGCAGGGCAAAATGCTAAGGATTTTTTTCTATTAAAAGTTTTGGTGCTTTCTTTCCAGTTTTTATAGGTTGGGAAGCAGTGTCAATTTTGCAGAAATAAATTGAATATAGGAAAAAAAAGGTGTTATTTAGCTCTGTCGTTATAGCAATGGTTTTCGCTATTCAAGGTGTTAAACATGGGTTCCACTGTACAGGAAAGAGAATTGTCCGTAAATTTAGGGAATTCTGTATACATTATACATTCATGTGATCCCCCACAAATTCTGTCCTTGGACAGACAAACTTTTGTTGAAGGTTGGACGTGCAAAAGAAATGGTAAAAATATAATTCTACGCTGAGTACGATATTTTTCCATTATTATTAATATAAATTTTATACATTTCAATTCCAATATTGAGATTTGTATTGTACTTCAAACTATCCATGATATTGGTGTTTATTTTATCATTCATGTGTATAAAAAAATTTCTTCTCTCTATCTTTACACCCACAGCTCACCGTTATTTCCAACGAAAGATCATTCTTATTTCTTCATATGATAATAGTGAGTACAGCTAGGTGTTTCGTTGTTTTTTTTCAGGATACCATATCTACTCTCTCTCTCTCTCTCTCTCTCTCTCTCTCTCTCTCTTCTAATATGCAAATTTATAACTTGTCATTACAACGAGAAACACTTGCTTCATTAAAACCAGCTTCAGCATTAGAAAAGAAAATCCTCAGTTTATAAAGCCACTTTAAAACTATTACAAAAGTATATAATTCTCTCTCTCTCTCTCTCTCTCTCTCTCTCTCTCTCTCTCTCTCTCTGTATATGTATATATATATATATATATATATATATATATCCCCTTCTTTTCTTCCCTATCCCTTCTCTGTGTAACTCGTTCCTTTCTATTCATAATTATATGTTCCTCTCATCTTCAGTGATAATCTGACGGAGATCTTCAACCTCTTCTTCATTTTGAGAAGATCAGCAGCCACAGACTAAGCAACTTGAGACAATGTGCTTTTGAAAGAGAATCCTTACCATCTACTGAGTTTTGAAGAGTGACGCAATACCTAGTTTTGCCCTTGATGTGTAAGTTGATCTTCTTTTCTCAAGAATTTTAAACTACTATAAATTCATGTGATCACTGCTTTTGATGTCATAGAAAAAGTGCTGAGACCTTCTGTTGGTTCAATTCAAGCAGCCTTGTGACATCAAGGCATTATTATTATTTTTTTTGTGTGTGTTTTTTTTTCTTCGTTTTCTTCAGTAGGACAGACAGGTTTTTAAATCTTTCATGTCATCTCTTTTCTTATCCTCTCAGCTTAAAACAAACTTCATCTTTCATAAAAATCATTTTTCTTTTGGATTTTCTCAAAACATTAAGAGAGGGAAAAAATCATTTCTTCTTGCTTTAAGTCTTTGAAGGTCAAGACAAATTTTGGGCTACGTTTGTAGATCAATCAAAGGTAGTCAGCTAACACCTCATGTTCAAGTGAGACTAACATGTTTATCTCTTAAATTCATGTCTTTCTTTTCAACCAAATTTCATGTCTGCAAAGTGTTGTCTGTGAGTACAGTATTATCTTTATTTACTTACATGTATCTTTATGTTAGTCGCCATGTTGTGATGTATTTTCTGTTTTTTTTTTTTTTTTTACTTCAAATTTCAAAGAGCATTAGAACGAGAGAGAGAGAGAGAGAGAGAGAGAGAGAGAGAGAGAGAGAGAGAGAGAGAGATAATATAAATATATATATATATATATATATATATATATATATATATATTAAACTCTTATTAGAGCTGGCTAACCAGAGTCAAACCTTTTTTTTCTTTTTCTCCCAACTCTTGAGGCTTTTATGTGAGGGATATGTGGACTCAAGGGTGCAATTAGCCGATTTTTGAAAGGAGGACCTCGGGGTAGTAACAATATTTCTAATCCAGGTTAATTCGAGGCACTTGTGGGATTGACTGACAGTGATAAAAATAGCATTATATGAAAAAATATATTTGTGAACTTCTCTTCCTATATTTTTAGTTAAAAAACTTTGTACAGTGCTATCTTTATGTAAGTCGCCATGTAGCGATGTATTTTCTGGCTTTATTTTTACTTCAAATTTCAAAGAGGGTTAGAACGAGAAAGAGAAATAGAGAGAAAGGGGGAGAGAGAGAGAGAGAGAGAGAGAGAGAGAGAGAGAGAGAGAGAGAGAGAGAGAGAGAGAGAGAGAGAGAGAGAGAGAGAGAGAGAGAGACAGACAGACAGCATGAGCATACAATGACAATATATATATATATATATATATATATATATATATATATATATATATATATATATTAAAATTTAAGTTATTTTTGTTTTAAATATTTTTTTTATATAAACCTCTAGTTTTAAATGTTACAAAACTTATAACCATTTCTAAAGAAACTCAAGTTTCAGCATACATTGTCGATTTTAGTCGAGACGCCTACAAATATAATACAAGCCTTTTCAGTTGAATATTGCTCACCCGATCGGCTGGTTAATCAGCACACTGTTACGATGACATTTGTTAATAGCTATCTAGAGCAACTCCTTCACAGTCAAAACAACATCGTTCTCAAAACATAGAGAGGACGTGTTTTTTTACATTGTAACTGTCAAGGTGGTGGTTCTTGTGGAAACGGTCGACCTAGTTTTGGATTAACAAAAGACACAAACGTTTGTTGCCTCGTCTTTTTTTCCTAGTCTTTATTTGGCTAAGGTTTCACCCCCCATATTAATCTTTCTTTTTTGTGATTCCTTTTCAGAAGTAAAACGTGGGACCTTGTTTGAATCCTCAAAGCTTTCTTATCATCCAGTTACTATTTCTCTGGATAACGCATTTAAACGCATTGTTCAGTAAAACACTCCAGTGCCTTTTTTGATGCGATTTCACAGTTGTTGTGTCCATCTCTTCACATTCAAGTGCCCAAGTATTTGCATTGATTCCTGAACGAATTATCTTTGGCTACTAAAGAATTGATCTGTGCACACTCATTGTTTCGATTGACGACCATTACTTCTGTATTTTTGCTCTTTAATCCATATCCTTTCCTTCTGCTTTCTTCTTCAGTGATGTCTAATAATTGTGGCAAGTCTTCTTTATTTTCTGCAATTAATACAGCGTCATCAGCGTATCTCATGTTGCTTACTTTGTGCCCTCCTATTTTAATTCCTCGGTATCCTTCTATGCTTCTCAAATCATTTCACTGTAGAGAGAGAAAAGGTCTGGAGCAAGCACACATCCTTGTCAGACACCGCACTTTATTATTATTTTTTTTTTTAATGAGCTGATTTACCCATCAACTCACATTGTTGCTGTCTCATATCATTTCATGTTTTATTTTTAATTGGTCTTGCCCATGGACCTCTCACAGACTAGCAGAGGGAAAGATACCCTCATTCCTCTTTCTCAGAGTTGGCTCTGAGCTGCCGCCCAATATAAGTCATGCTTTTTTACCTCTAATTTGAGCAAATATTATAAATTTGAGTTAATCTTAAAGCATTCTAAGATTTGTACTTTTTATAAACATACATTTAATTTTTACACTGCTTGCTGTAGCCATTCTTTTTTTGCTTTTCAGTGAAGCCATTTTAATATTGAGCTATAAGAATATGATTTTCAGCTCAACACTGTATGATGTAATTGTCTAAACCTCGCCTCCATTCTCACTCTTTCTTTTCTCTCCCACTTTTGTCGTTCTGTCTTATCTGGGCTTAGACTATGAGGATTTTCTCCTTTTCCCTTGTCCGATATCATTTTTTCCCATATTAAATCTTCATTTCTGTTTTTCACTTCATATTAAGACATTAGCTCTAAACTCTTATTAGAGCTGGCTAACCAGAG